>CAIGRP010029411.1:0-47662 GCA_903798385.1 Fraxinus cuspidata | reverse complement strand
TAAACAATAAGATAGAGAAAAAAAAGAATAGAAATTAATACAATCAATGGAAAAAATAAATTGTAATCATAACTTTAATGTTCATGGAAGAGAAAATGAAATTTTTTTTTCTTTTTCCTTTTTTTTTTTTTGTGAAAATGTGTAATTAAAAAAAAAAAAAGAAAAGTTTTCGATTTACGTGTAAAATTATTTTACTGAAGAATGTGTGGTTGAAAATGAGTTTTAAGAAAATTGATCTCAAACAAGGGCAAAAACCTAAACGGTCAGCCTTCTAATACTATGCATATTCAATCAAGAATACCAGAAAAAAGTATCAAACATTCGATGATTTGCATAAAATACTGAAATTTGAAAAAGTTTGACAGCATATCACATGAATTTTAATCCTCAAAGGCTATCCCTAGATGCCTTTATATATACAAATAAAAAATAAGCTCTATGCAAGAATTTGAAAAAGTAACAAAAACAAAACCTTAATTTTTTGATAATTTAATAAAAGCTCCACTAGACCCCATTAATGCAAGAATCTGCCAAAAATGACGGGCTGAAAGGTTTCGCTCAAAGTTAATGCTTGAAAAATTGGAGTCTTTCGATCAAATCCAACTCCGTCGATTAGAAAAATGGGTAGTAGTCTATGATTGGGCTAAAAGTTATTTTGGGCCTTAAGATGTTTCCCTAAACCCATGTCGTTCCACTATTTGTATATTGGATTATTCTTCTCAAGGTACATAAAATTCGGTCTTGAATTTGATGTACCTTTATTATCAAAACAATTGTTAATGTTGCCCAAACAAAATCAACAACCTTGTACTCCATAAGTTGACATTTATTTTCTACTGCTTGTACTTTAAGAAAGGTTGTAACAACAATGAATTTGCTAGATTTGGCTGGAAAAAACCATGGACTTTGGCACCAACATGAGTCTACCTAGATAATGGTGCAACATCTAAAACAAGTTAGGGATTCTGACTGTACGCTATCTAGAAGGGGCTTTATTTATGCAAACCAAAAAGAACTGTAAGGTTTTTTCAGAATGACTCAAATGATAACATATGTTCTCGATACTATAATAAAAATGTTCCTTTGACCACCTAAACAATGGAAGCCGCCAAAAAGTGCAAGGTCCCAGAGGCTTTGCACTGAGTTTTACTAAGATGCTTGTTTTTGCTCGAAAAAGTGGATCTTTCATCCAAAACTGACTCTTTTGAACCAAAAACTGGGTTTTTTTTTGCCCAAAAAGTAAGGCTAGAAGTTGTTTTCAGTCTCCAGATGATACCTAGAAGCCTTAAATCCATGCCCCCTCTTTGTAGGTTGCATCATTTCACTTTAACATCTATATTAGAAAGTTATCAAACTGCCTCGGAACGTTCTAAACCAAACTTACATACCCCAATGCAAAAACCAAACCCATGGTACCTTCTCAAACAGAAATAACAATCACTCCTATCTCACCATTCATTTAGTGTTATAAGTATTTTCTTTTCTAATGATGGTTGATGTACAATATATTTTGTAGGCTAAATGTAACAATCAGTTTCCCTTGTTTACTATAAACTGACTGCAATAGGGTCTCATTTGTACCTTTGAATCTATTTTCCCAGGGCTGCTGGTTTAATCATCTGATTATAGTCAAAATGCAGCTGTAAGTATCCTGCTTTCCCCCTTAATTTTAGTGCAGTGTTTGTTCCTATTAACTTTTGATTATTGAAGTAGAAATCCATTGTGGATCAGTGAGCACCTTATATGACGACAGCCACTTCTCAGCTCTCTTCAATCTTAATTTTCATGCTCACTTAGTTGTTAAAAATCATTAGCGAACAAGTTAAAGTATATTTCAAACCACAATTTTAGCCACACAAATAATGATGAACATTAGTACAGTGACTCAGCCATGCCTGCAGACATGCAGTGATGACACGAGGAATAAAGAGCACACCAGACACAATATCCTAATTTTATATCTCTTATCCTAAAACCTTAAAACCTAAACCACCATTTTGGAAGCAAGAAAAATGGGCATCAACAGTGGCAGGTTTTGGGGAATGCTCAAGGCAGTTTTGAGGAGTGGGTCATGATGACAAAAATCATCCGGCCATTTGATCAAATAGATCCTGGCTCTTCATTTGAATTGTCTTGCATATATTGTCTATAAATACCCTTGTATAGTTCACCGTGAATCATAGAGGTAAGTGAGGATAAACACTTGTGGATTGAAAAGATTTCTCTTTTGAGTTATAAAGGCAGATTCTCCCCAAACTTTGTTTTGCTCATGTTCTATATTCTCTCCATATTTTCCTTGAGCTCAAAGTCCAGTAACATTTAACCTCAAAGGTTAAATTCGTGAGTGAAAGACTCAATGTAATTCCTGTGATGGACTAAAACTTTGAATGGTTAAGGCCACACGGTGCGAGCTATTCGTTGGGAAAACTCTAAGCCCGTGACAAGTGGTACAAGCCCGCTTGATCATTATGCTGTTGGTTGCGAGAGATTAATGGCGTGCGTTTCAGCAAAAACAAGTTTGGGACTGTGAAAGATGCGGCACAACCACGAGATATGCGGAAAAACGATTGGCAAGCGAGTAGAATTGATGACGAAAACTTTGGGAATGATGGAAGCTATAGGCAAATGTAGTGCAATTGAGCCTATCTTCATGTTTGTTTGTTTCGTAGAGAGAGGTGAACATTGTAGAGGAAAACACGAGGGGCAATTATTGTGAGTGCTTCGACATGTATCACTGTGGCAAGGGTTGTCCATCCAAGGAACAAATTCAAGGGCACAGGGTGAAGGTTGATGTCGGAGATGGTACGTACAAAGGTATAACACGCGGATGTGCGAGATGCACTGAGCGGATGTCCGTCCACTAGGAGACAAATTTTCATACCCATCAACGTGGAGGGTAATGCAATGCAAAGGTTGCATGAAGATGAGACCACACGATCCACTATGAGAGTTTTAGTAGATTAAATGGGTAGCTTGTCATGTGCATAGCGAACTCTCCTACCCATGTGACGCGGCAAGATTGCTAACAGTTCGTTTATAGCTTAAATTACAATAAAGTACATTGACAGCGTTATCATATGCAGGCATAGTTGCAAGTTTTTTCCCTAGAATATTGTGTACGTTTACTATGAATCATGCTTGCCAACCCTTGAGAGAGGATGGCTGCCTGGGGGCCGTGTAGGCTGTCCATTTCACGTGAAGAGTTTCCACAACGGGGTTGCGGCAACACTTAAACTCAAACCCTTTATTTGCTCACATTTCTATTGAATGATAAATTCATCAAAAAGCTTAAGATCGCTAGAGAATAAAGGAAATATTTATTTATGTTTTCCACAAAAGACTGTTTCTATGTAAATTTATATCTATAAAAACAATAATTATAAATGCACGAACACAAGCATACAGAAGGAAAGTGACATACAATTTAGGTAACATGCAAATATGAAACGTTTAAAAAGGCACAAGCCTCATTGTAAACCTAAAAGGTAATTAAAATTCAAAATAATTTGAAGTGTGCAAACAAACAAAAGAAAAATTCAAAAAGAACTAATATTTTAGTTGGTGGGGGCATTGGACTATTCCCAATCTACTAGAAATTTTTTTTTTTTTTTAAATATTTTAGAGGATAGTAGTTATTCTCAAAATGGACCAATCAAATTTTTTATGTTTTGTGGTCCACAAGCCTTGAAATAGGATTGTGAGGCATGCATTTCACAATTGAGGCATACGCCTCAAAAACTACCTCACAAACAGCACCTTGAGGTGTTTTATGCACGATTTACTATGAGCAGAGGCTAGAGACGAGCTTCAATTGTTTTTTTTTTAAATCATTAAAGTAGGTAACAAAAATATGGACACGTCATAATACATACATATGGGCAAGGCAATTTTCCAAATAAATTCGACATGACACAACCAAAAAACATGAACTAAAGATTTTTTTCTTTCATAATTTAGGCCTATTAAATATTTAATAGTTCCAAGTAAAGGAAACATGAATTTACTCTTTATGATGATAAGAGGTCGCAATAATAGTGAAGTTCGCAATATGCGTATAGATGATATATGGAAGTGCATTATTACGTCATAATTATATGTAAAATAGATTTACATGTCAATGATCAACCATGATACATATAGTGCCTCACAAGGAAGCACGAATATGGACACACTGGACACGACATGGACAAGCAAATACAATTTTTCAAAAAATTACTAATACAACACACCACCACTATCTTGGACATGTTGATTAAAATTTTCAAATACTGTTAAATCTTTATTTTTATTTACACTTTCCACTTATACAGTGTAAGCAAATAAAATTGAACTTTCTTCTAAATCGCAGAAGAAGAAAGGAAAAGCAATCTGTAAAGATCTTTCATTTATAATTGAACTTGGGTTAAAATGATAATTTTAAAGTTCAAAAAGTGACTGAAAAGGAAAAAGAGATTGATAATTGACCCCTTTCCGTCATTTCCACAATTGATGACACAATCAATAAGAGAAAACATTGTCTTATTCTTAAGACAATAAAAGACAGCGAGTTAAATAGAAAAGAGAGCTGATTTTCTGATTTTCATCAACTAGGGTTTTAGATACACCAAAAGCCGTCACGACCGACTAACCTTGAAGCCCAACACCCAACTCCGGACGCAACAATCTATGGTGTTTCAACGAATATCTACAACATCAGATGAAAGAACCTATCTGATTTTGAAGATTAACTAAGCTGGTGACTATTTTTTTCTACAACATCGACATTCCTTTTTTTTATTATTTTGAAACACAAAGCGTGTCGGTAACCATCTACAGTGTTGGAGACATTTCCGGAAGCTAAAAAACTGAAAAATGGACACGTCGCCTAGAGTTTCTAGTACATTGCAGTGACATGTCGGTGGCGTGCTGGTGTCTGATATATGACAGACACTGACTTGCCAATGCCAGAGTGTGTCCATGCTTCCTATAGTGCCTCTAATCAGTATGAAATGTGTGTAAATTATTTCTCTCTAACTGATGTTTTGGAAACATTAGTGAGACAAGTCTCAGAAGTGTCCAAGAGCCATGTTATGTCCAAGCATCAGACACGAAAATCCATTTCTATAAGTATCAGTGCGTTGATGTTTAAAATTGAAGCCCAGTATCAATGGAGTTAACCCATTAGATTTGCGAAGAGACAAAAATATGAAAAACCCAGTACAAGGGAGAATAAACATACCTTGTTAAAAAGCGTATATAGTACAGAAGACATTGGTGATATTCACTAGAAGACTTCAAAGCTATTGCAGATGCCAATTGAGCTTCCAAATGAGCACGTGTTTGCAGTCCATCATCGGTTACTCTGCACAAGCATAAATTCAAATGTGTAAAAGATGAGGGCATTTGCAAATAAAAAATCACTTAATATGGAAGAATTAACTGTATATATTATTAACTTTACAGGACAGAATTAGGAAACCATTCTCATGACAAAGAGTCATCCCAACACAAGCTAGTGGCCAGGAATAAGGTAAAGCATATGATATTCTTGAAAGATTGTTCACAAAACCAGCTTCAAGTATTTGATATTAGGTGGATTTCAGAAAAGGGATATAATGTAAGGTAAGATTACAGGGTTTCATTCTGTCACTAAAGTAGTATCTTTGAGAAATTATTTTAAAAATTGCAGGATTCAGAATGCATATAGACCTGCTCCATCCTGGTTTCCTGGCCAGAAATTTCCTAACATCAATCTGCAAGTCAGCCAGCTCACCACCATGAGCTGAACTGAAGTTCCAAGAGCTTGAGAAATTTGATGCAGTATAACAATCGTCTGCAACTCTCAGCCAACACATGAGGCTCATATCAAAGACGTGGGCATGGTGTGTAGCCAAAACCACAAGGGGAAAACCAGATTTTGATAATTTTGCAGATATGACTTTGATTTTGCCTGGAAAAATGAAAAAGAAAAGATATTCATTCATCAACCTCTGCGACAAAAAATTTGAAAGTAAATATTAGCAATTGCACGAAGTGTTAAATATTAACAGACATCATAGCTTACCAGCGTCTTTAGAATTGGACTTCAAATTTGGAGTTATAAGTGAAGCCAACGAGTCATGAAGGAGACATTCCCTGTTAAAAAGATCCCATACATACAAGGACCCATTCCTTGTGACAAGCAACAACTTCCAAGATTCATCACAATCAATAAAAACTGCAGCAGATCCCATCACCATGGTCGGTATAGCACGTCTCCCGCACTTTGTGTATACCTTCTTACAGACAAACATTTGAAATCAAATCAAGTAAAAATATACTTGGTTGTAGGAAGTCTATAAATTGTACAATTATCCAAAGTTTAGTGTTAAAACTACTAATCACAGATAAATCACTCTTAATGAAAATCAATTTAAATATAGTGGTTCAATTAGGTATTAAAATAGTGGTACGAATATTATATTTCCTTTTTCCCGATTCCTTCTATAGTCAAGTATACCTTGGGATTTTACCATTATATATAAGATTGATTGTCTGTGAATAAAGAAATTCAATTCAGCCTAAATTTTAAATAGTTCTGTACAACTTACCAAGCACAGTAACCAGGGGCAACTTTTATCAAGTCGTCATCACAATGCTTGTTTGGAAAAACTTAAAAAGTTACTAAAAAATTTGAGGTCAAAGCCAACAATTAATTTTTTGCCACACATACATAAGACCCACAATAACTACCCATTTTTCAACCAATCATTTTTATTGAAGTCATCTTTAAAGCTCTCTCAAACAAACACTTAATGAGATATAGTGCAGATACACAACAAATATGAAACAAAAAGTGGTCAAACTAACAGCAACACGCAAATAGAATACCAGAATTACTAACATTAAAGGTCAGTAAACAGTGAATGGTAAAAAGAAAAGAAATTAGGAAAATAGATTATATCCAACTGAATCTGGCATACATTTAAAAGTGAGGACGGTAAAAAGCCTCAGATTGCACTTCTTGACACCAGGAGCAGTAACACGAAATTTAAAGGATGATTTTCCGATTGTTTAATAAAAATAAATGTTTAGTTATGGAAACTATGAACTCGAGAGTTCGAAAAAGAGAGACTTATCATCAGTTGGAACGAAAGAAACAGCATGTTTCTAGAAAATTTATTCATAATCACTATAACTAGAAACTGCTGAAATACATTAGACAAACCTGCAGGCATCCATCTTCACAGCCAACAACCCAAAAGTTGGCATTTCCAGCCAAAACAGTGACCTTTCCAGAAATCCTATCAGACCAAAGAGTTTGCGACCCTCTTGTGCAAGAAAGTTCTGTTTCTTTCATCATGAAAGTACTTCCAGGCACTACAATGTCATTTACTGCATGTTCTCTTGGACGAGCTTCCAAGTAAACTGGAATTCCATCTCCCCCTTCTTTCT
The DNA here is from genome assembly GCA_903798385.1 of Fraxinus cuspidata. Lineage (NCBI taxonomy): Eukaryota > Viridiplantae > Streptophyta > Magnoliopsida > Lamiales > Oleaceae > Fraxinus > Fraxinus cuspidata. Next base: position 40,249 of record CAIGRP010029411.1, on the reverse strand, counting down.
GATCAATTACGCTTATTGAAAGAGTACTACTGGAAGTAACATAGCCTGTCTGTTCAACATTAGCAAGTCCTTCTTTACCAAGAGGTTCTGAAACCTTCTCAACGACAAGGCTCTCAGTAACAGTCACCCTAGCTGTGGCATCAGATCGCTCCCTCAAATCAGCACTCCCGCTTGCTGCTTTCCTGATGGATTCTTCTCTAGCATCACCATCAGTATGTATTACCTTGTTATCAACCTTTTTGTGATCTAAAGACTTCGCAGGAAATTCAGAGGCATCACATAGAGCATCAACAGAAATTCTTTCACGTTTGGCAGGCACTCCAACTGCTTCTGGTATTATCCTTTTTCGACCATCAGGTCGCCTATACTCTTTTTGCTTCACAGGACTTGACATCCGAGCAGAAGAAGCGAATTTATTTGACCCATCACTAATAGATCCCTCAGTATTCTTCCCAACATTAGCATGAGCCTTCTTAATCTTTGTCGTAACCTCTAAATTAGTAGAAGCTTTCAGAGATGCCTGATTGACTGGAACCAACTTTTTGCTCGGGGTTTGCTTTGCAGATGCTGCTTCAAGTAACAGCTGCACCGCACTTTCAGCCAAGTTTCCCTGCCGACCCCTTACTTCACCATAACGATTTCTCTTTAACTCATCTAATTCAGCATCACTTAACCTATATCCTAGTTCGTTTACATCAAAATAAAAGGTAGAAACTGTGCCATCCAAAGAACAAGCGAACAAAGTATATCCGTTAGGGCTCCTGCATTCAGAAGACAAAGTTCACAAGAAAACGTAAATAAAGATAGGAGGCCAGGAAGAAGTATATTAAGCATGCATCTTGAGTGCACTCAGCGGTGAAATACTGTAGACTCCGAAGAGTAAACTTACCAGGATAGATCCACCACACTTTGAGAAAAGAAATGCTTGGCCACAAAGAGAGGACGGGGACTTGCAGTTGTCCACACAGTTATGGTGCGGTCCTGACTTCCTATTGCAATAACATTATATGGCTGTAAATCTTTCCCTTCAATCTTTGAAGAACCATTACTCCACCCAAGAGAAGCAGATTTTAAGTCCTGGGCATTGGAAGAATTCCTTCTAAACATAGAATGGTTAAACTTAGCAACAATAATAGGAGCGTTGTGTCCTAAGAAGTCAAAAGTGGCAGACCATTCCCCTCTCTCAAGAACAGGTGCAGAATGTCTTGGTTTTTGAAAACCATGAGTTGTGGTTATAAAATGACCGCAAGGTGACCATCCAAGTCGCCTGAAGAAGGTGGATCCTAGCTGGAAATAAATAAAAGTCATCAACAATGTTTAAGGAAACAACGAAAAACAATTGATAATTTAATGTAATATCTTGACATACAGATTTTGCCCAGTGACCATCAGTTCTATGAGCAAGGCTCCAGTCACTTGTTCGCCAAACAATGACAGTCTTATCGTCTGATTGACTTGCTATGAATGAGCCAATGGGATCCCATGCCACGCCTTTGACCAGACTGGAATGACCCCGAAGAACAGCTGTGCAGATGCCATTGTTCATGTCCCAAATATGAACTGTGTTGTCCAAACTCCCGCTAGCCAATATTGAGTCATCCGGAGACCAATTAAGATCCACCTACTTTATGCATGGAACAAAAACAACTCCTTGGTTACAGCAACCATGGTAGGATCAATGTGTTTATTAATATGGTAAGCGAAAACATCATAAATTTATCTAATACTAAATAGAAAATGATATTACCACATCAGCAGTGTGCCCTCTCAATGTCATAGAAACTTTCCAATTCTCAATATCCGGTGGCTCTCCGCTACCAAACTCCGTGGTTCCTGAACCAGGCTTCCTCTCATGAACAAGAATAACTTGGTCATCAGATCCAGATGAAATATATCGACCATGCTTGGCCCACCTAACACAATTAACTGACCCAAAATGATCATGCAGAGTCGCCAGAAGTTTGGGTGCTGAATTATCAGCTTGCGATTCCCTGCCAACACATTTCATGTTCCAAATGCGAACCTGCGACGTAAATGAGAAATTTTTTTGTTCTATAAGAAATGAGACCAAATTATGATAAACACTGGATTTTGGTCTTCTACGTAAGCCTCCACGCATACAATGCAGTGTTTATAAATTCATTAATATCTAGAAAAACTCCTTTAAGATATCTGCTGAGTGAACCTATTCCTGATGGACGATGCTAAAAACCTACGAAAGTGACAGATAACAAAAACTACATCGCAGAAAATAAATTAGTTCAAGTACAGTTCAGGCATATCTAGAATTTAAATGACATTTAAGGTTCCTGAATCTGGGTTGCATATAAGGCACAACTTCGTGATTTCTGCACAAAATCCTTTTAGCCTCTCATAACTGAATGTTGATTGTTCGAATTTCCAGAATTGTAAAACAAAAAATTTGAGAGTATTAAAATGGAAGAAGAAAAGAGATACCTTGTGATCACCACCGCCAGTGGCAAACCTGAGGGCACCAGGCTGTATATCGACCGAGAAAATCTGCGTCCCTCCATGCTTTACCCAAACAGGCTTCTCTGCTTTCATCTTTCACTTTAAAGCACAGAAGAATTATTTTTCTTTTGGGAAAACAAAAGTGAGATAATTAATTTATTTTCACTTAAAATACACCTAAAGCCTCTCAAAGTTCATGCCTTTGGAAGCACAAAACCAAGAAAGCAAAACCCACAAAAACCCAATTCGGTTCACCCATAAACTTGCAAAATTAAACCTCGAGAAAACTAAAAATCCGAAATTTCGAATTACTCATATAACCAAAGAGAGTCCTATTCAAGAAAAAGGTGTAATTTGGGTAGCTAATTTGGACAGAGAAAGGGGCAAAAGAACTATAAGTAATTGGACTACGAGAATTATAATCAAATAAATGAAAAAATAACCCTGAAAGTAGTAAATAAATATGGGAAAAAGTTGAATTTTATGGGTAAGAAAAACCCTAGAAATACTGTATGCGGAATTTGTGTGCGTCGAGACTCGAGCGGTGGGGTTGTGATTTCTTCTTGTTTTTGTTTTAGTAATAAATAGAGATTTGTAGCTTATAATGCATTTTTTTGGGTGGTTTTCTTTTTTTTTTCCCCCCCTAACGGTCAAATATAAGGCAAGTTTGAGACCAAAGAAAGGACCAAATTAAAAATAGAATCGATTTAAACATTCCAGTGATTGAGCTATTAAGAAAGATTGTAAAGTTTATCATCAATCTGTTAACATAGTGGCAAGTTGGTCCTTAACTAGCAAAAGGTAACAAGTTTCTTCAACTCGTAAAAGGTAGTAACTTGGTCCTCAACTTATCATAGGTAGCAATTAGTCCTCAACTTACTAAAGATAGCAAGTTCTTCCTTAACCTTTCAAACTGGTGCACAACAAGACCTCGCGGACGATTTCCATCCAATTATATGTTAAAATGAACATAAATTAGATGAAAAGATAAGTTTAGCGATAGAGACAGTACACAGCAATCAAAATCATTAACGACTAAAAAATTTATCACCACATTTTTCGTCGGCGGGTGGTGGTCTTGCAAGTTAGCCCTTATATATATGATTTCATATTGAAGTTGAAGAAAAAAACACAAATCTAGTGTAGATTTTTTATCAAACTAATATTGCAAGCATACGATAGTGATATCACTTCTCATTTGTTAAAGACAAAGTTTCAAAGCCTCTGTTTTATATTGAGTACAAACCAAAAGATGGCCATATGAGGATTTATGAATGAGCTCAAGGTCTCCTCACCCCCCCCCCCCCCCCACCCAAAAAAAAAAAGGAGTGACTTGTGGTAGACCCATTTCACCTAGTTAGTTTGAGGATCAATTTTGATTTATAATTCTCAAACATTATAAAAGGTTGTTGAAGCTGTATAGAAGTACTTACGTGTACCATGTAGCATACCTTTTTAATTTATAAAAGTGAAAATTACATATTTTTAACTTTTCAATTCAAAAATCAAGTTTAATATTTTTTTCTTAAAAAATCAGGTAAACATTCAAATTTTAAATATTATTAATAATATTATAAAATTAAATTAATTTACATAAACACTCCCATCCCATTCACCCCATCCAATGACACGCTCAAACCCCAATTCATTTCCCTCTTTCTCTTTTCTCTGTATCATCTTTATTCTCTCTTTATCCGAATTCACAATCTCTTGTTCAGCAACAATCTCTCTCTCTCTCTCTCTCTCTCTCCAGCCCGTCATGCAGCTCTACACGCAACATCTCGCTTCGCACAACACCAACTTCGAGTTATCAATTATATCCTTTATGGAAATGGCAAACCAATTCTAGAAATTTCTGATACAGATATACCTAATAAAACTATTGTTCGTACCATTATGGAAGAAGATCGAGTAAGATATGCACTTCCTCAAGGGGTGGTACAAGAATATTTACCAATTGTCTATTGGATACACTTTTTGGACTGATCTTAGGCCCTGACTCACCTTTTGTGGTAATCAAATATCATTATGCATGAAGACAATCAATTCGATTATTGTGCTGGGATTATATCATGCGTGCAGCACCACCTCATGCAGTATCGCACGACACTATGGGTAAGGAGTTTGTTGGTGACTTTCTAATTGGATCTGTTGTAGGTCGTTTTCTGATCCGATGTGCTACTTAGTCGGAATTATGGGATTATTTTTCATAGTGGTTGTTGGTATTTTACAAATGGTAGTGGTGATGCTAGCAATGATGGTGTGATAGCAGTGGTTATGGTAACGGTGGTAGTGTTTTGGTGGTAGTACAGGTGGTGGTGGTCCAATGGTAATGGTGTGAGGTTCGATTGGTGCGGTGGTGGGGGTGAGATTTTGGGTGATTCTGACCAATAATTTGGATTAATTTATAACCAATAAATAATTTTTACATTACCACCCACCCCACTCCATTCGATTTCACTCCCAAACCTTAAAGCATTTTCTTCTCTCCCTCTTCTCTCTCATCTATATTCTCTCATTCTCTCTTCATCAACAGTGTCGACTACTGTGAGCGTTGATGCGTAGCGAAGCTCATTGCATCGAGCACCCTGTAGAGCCACGCTGCGCTGTTATGCGCTGTGCTCAGATTGCCACAGTTTAAGGTCTTCTTCCTCGATCTGTTGCTTAGCTGGTGTTTTGGGGGTGATTTTTATTGGTTGCTTGTTGTGTTTTGCAAATGCTGGTGGTACATGTGCATGTGGTGGTGGTGAGGTAGTTCAACGTTCAATTAGTATCGGTGGTGGGGTTGGGATAGGGGCAGAATGAAGAGTATTTGTAATTAATTATTTGGATGATTACGATCAATAAATTGGTTAATTTGTGATCAATAAATAATATGATCGATAAAATAAATAATATGTCATCTAAAAAAAATTTGAGATTATGATTAAATTTATTATCGTGATTCTCAATTTGTTAAGTTGTGACTAAATAATTTGATAGTTTGTGGTCAAGAAATAACTTTAATCAATTAATTTAATAATTTGTGATTGTGAAATAAGTTGTGATATTTAAATTTTGTGATTTGTGATCAATAAATAATACATGACCTATTAATTTAATAATTTGTGATCGATAAATAAATTATGACTTATAAAATTTGTGATTTGTGTCTGAGAAATAATGTATTACCAATTAATTTGATTACTTGTTATCGATAAAGAAGTTGCGACTTGTAAAAATTTTGATTATGAATATGATGTTTTCTTATTGTGGGGTTGTTTGAGTAATATTTTTTTTGAATATTCATTTATTCAAAATTTATTTTTAATTACACATTCTCTAATAAAATAATATTAGACGTAAATAAAAAAAATTCTTAATTTTTAAACTTACATTCTTCAAAAATACATTTTTCTCTCAAAATGGGGCTCAAACAAGGGCTGTGACTAATAAGTGATATTGTTCCCATTATAAAACTGCTAGAAAAAAAAAAAAAGTTTGACCCATTTCACCTAGTTAGTTTGAGGGTCAATTTCGAATTATAATTCTCAAACATTATAAGAGGTTCTTGAGGCTCCTTTAAAGTACATACTCGTACTCCGTAATGTACCTTCTAATTATAAAATTGCTGAACGAGTTGGTGGAGCAGGTGAACAAGAAGACCAAAGGTCACTAGTTTGAATCATCTGCCAACACTTCTTCGGTCGAGCATGTCGTACCGGACTTGCCTAATGCGGTTTATCTCTCATGTGTGGTTTGCGGATTACTGCACATGAAGCATGGTTTACCTAGTGCGCATTCACAGTGGTCGGCCATTCGCCCCTTCGGGGTGGTTGGGGCTCTGCAGCGGGTAGCGACTGCGGGTTCCTACTTAAAAAAAAAAAAATGCTGCAAGGAATGGGTCTCTTAAATTTAAATTGTGACAGTCTTATTTTGCTTATTTTTAGGCTATATTCTTTTATTGATGATATAGGTTTTTGGTATCATTTTGAAGAACTTTCGGCCAGACATGCATTGTATATTTCAAAATGAAAAATCATCAAATGATGAACTTAAAATAGCTAGTTAAAGATGGTACTTGAAATGAATTTAATAAATCTATTTGTTCCATTAACTTCATCGGCAACTTAAATAAAATTCTATTTGACAAAATTTCAGGTCGTTGTATACACATGTATTGTTAATTTTAACTCAATTTGTGAGTTTGATATTCTTAGTTGAATTTGAATTTGAATTAGTGACAAGATTGATCTTTTGAGTAATTACAAGTTGCGACTTAAGGTTTTTTAAGGTACACGAATTCACCTTTTTTTTTGCAACTTTTGTTGTCTTTTAGTTTTCATCTCTAAGTTAACTAATTAGAGTTGAACGTGAGCTACACGTTATTCTGAAATATTTTATAAGTGTTGTGAAAATAATATTTGACCCTTCATTTATCATTTTGATCTAAATACGAAAAAATGCAAGTCCTTGAAAATAAATACTTAATTATTATGCATGTACGTAAATAACGAAATGCATACTTGAATGTAAATATTAGAATTGTAACTAATTGTATAAATGAAGTAAATGACAAGTACGATCCATAAATTAACGTAAATGTTAATTAATTTAAATTTAATATCAATGAATATATACGTGACAGTTAATGTTAAATCATTTATATTAAATGAATATAATTTAATTTTCAATTAAGTGAATCTGAATACTAATTAGCATAAATAGACGTGAATAATGAATTGCATTTTTTAATATGAAATTCTAATTAATATTAATTAAATATATGTGAATGTTAATTAATTGAAAATTAATAACATGGATGTGATTAATTATAGTATTTATTACAATTTATAAATTAAATACATATTGAAAAATAAAAAGTAAGAAATAATTGAATCTTGGTAGGGTTATAATCGCCCAAAATATAATTTTTACTTGTGATATTTAATATTATTACCCTGGCTCCTATTATTTCAAATTTTAATGAGTGTAATAATTTTTTTTTTGGAGAATTGGTGGTTGAAAAAGAAGGAAAAATTTTCAATTTACGTATAAATTATTTTATGGAAGATTGTGTAGTTGAAAATAAGAGAGAAAAATAAAATTCAATTTAATGATGCTCACACGAGGGCTATATATCATACATGTATTACATGAGCTCCATTTCCCCAAATCTCATTTTTTTCAAAACTTATTTTCAACCATACATTTTCTCATAAAATAATTTTAGACGTAAATTTAATTTTTTTTCTATTTTTTAATTAACTCATTTTCTAAAATGTCACTATTCGAAAACACAATTCTTCTAAAAGAGAGAGAGAGAGAGAGTGAGAGAGGGGCTCAAACAGAGGTTAAATAGGCAAAGTTAAGTGTCTCCATTTTCCTATTTCGTTTCCCTCGAATTGTCATAGTCTTCACAAGCCTCCCCTTCTGGTTAATTAAAAGCTGCCCCTAAAAATATTATCATAACCACAAATGAATTGGCTGTGTGTGTTTTTTACATGGCATTAACTACAGTTTTGCTGTATTGAGTTAGCAAAATATGTTCGATTTCTTTTAGGTTACACGTGTAATTCTATTATTGTTGTAGTTCACGTGATACCAAAAATATCTACTGCAATATTCATCAAATAAAATTAGAACTTACCTTTTAGATGAAAAGTAATCCAACAATAATCCAAGCAAATTGAATTCACTATCAATTCAAGACAATTTTGCTCCCATAATGCTGAAGATCTTCGAGCAATTACCGACCAAAATATGCTAAAAACGTATATGTAGAATCATCTAATTTTTCAATAGGGAGAGATGATGTTATAGTTGAAATTTTACCCAAAAACAGATACTATAAACATTAACAACCTCATTTTAGTGGTCTTTTAATCAATATTCAAGTTGCTATCCCAAGTTCAATAACTCAAGACTAAGCTTCCAAATTCAAGAAATCGTACTAAAAAATCATCCAACTGCGTCTTTGTTTCTATCGTATTAGGATATACATTCAAACTTAATTACACGGTAAACTTAAAATAGAAGTAAACTTACAACTTTCCAAAAGTAACCAAACAAATTTTTGAATCCGATTGAAAGTATCATGTTACCTGAAAATAATTGTGCTTCCTCAACATCTGAAGATTTGAAAAATTGACTCTTATGATAAAAACAAATTTCGTTCTTATAAATGCAAACTAGTGCAAAAATGAATTTTTGGAAGGAAATGAAACTCGAAATTTGGAGGGAGTATTTCTGAATTTCTTTTAAATCCAAAATGGCTAATAGATGGTCTTATTTACAGTCGAGGACATGGCCTTTAGTCCATGAGCTGTGACCCTTCATAAAGTTGTAGCTATTCAAATAAAAGTTTGAGTTCAGGAGAAGGGTGAGTCAAATTAAATGTTGCATAAATTCATAAATGGACAAACTTTTTGGCCATTCTAGAATATCTAAATTCAAAATAAATCTTTTGGATCACAACTTTTCGAAAAAACGACACATTGGTAAGGCCGTGGAGAGGTTAACCTAAAAGTTGGAATTTAAATATGAAGTAATGTTGTGTGGCTTTTGAATATTGAATATAATGATTTGGGTAGGGATGATTGTCAAAATAATTTAACTCGAAATTCTTTCAAATTTTAAAATAAATTTTCTTCATTTTTTTTTTAATTTAAGTTACGCTTGTCATGTTCATGCTCGTGCCAAGTTGACTATGGTCTCTGGAGCCTAAACTCATTGCAAACCTGTCTCTTTTCTCTTAATTCAAACATATTTTTTGAAAACACCCCACAAGTTACTTTATTGTCCAGATCAACATAACACCCATCAAACTTCAAAATCTTTCTTCTAAGTTTGTTCTTCTCGAAAGACAACCGTACAACGAACTTACACACCCGTAAACAATGACTTGAAGATCCTATTTCAACAAATTCAATTCCCTCAATCAAATTTTCTAAAACCCATTTCAATCTAAATTATTTTCAAGCCTATATAATTGTCTTCACCGGAGACAAAACATAATTTCAAGTATTTCCCTCTCTCTATATAATTCTCAACTAATAAAACGAAGCTCTTAAAAAAATAAGATTGTCAATTATCTAATTTCCTATTAAATAAATGAGAGCGTAAATACAGTGAGAACAAGTTTTAAATTATTCAAACTCAGTTTAATATGATTAAAAATGTAAAATACTTTATAAATTAGACTCATTTAACCTTTTTGGTCAAAATTTGATAAAACATACTTGTACAATTTAATTAATTCATGCTATAGTATTTATTTGATCAACCGTTTTCATTTATTACTTAGAAGTTATGTGTGCACAAATTGACTTCATGCTTGACATTCTAGCAATAAGCTCATGTTTGACCTCATTTGGAAAAACAATGTTTTTAAATAGAAATTTTTCAGAGAACGTGTAGTTAAAAAGTATAAAAATTTTGGATTTACGTGTACAATATTTTATTGTGTGAATGTATAGTTGAAAATGAATATATAAAAAAAATAAGAAAATTTAATAATCGTTATCAAACAAGGGCTAAAATAGGAAAATGCAAGTTCTAATTTTTGGCTTGGAGGCAAGTAAACTACGAGGTCACCAATTATTTAATTTTTTTTTTTTTTAATTGGCGCCAGATTGTCACAATTACTTAGAATGTTTTGAGTTAACAAATTATGTTGGTACAACTTGAGAATGATTTTAGTTATGCATTTATTTAACTCTTATACTTTTTTCAAAAAAAAAAAATTGTCATAATATATCTATCAACAAATTTAGCAATCGACTGAGTAATATTAGAATCAATTTTGTGTTTGTATTTTAATTTTTCTAATATTACTTCCTCTACAATTTAATTTATCTTCTTGTCAGCTTCTATTATCATTGGAAAAATGTCTCGCATGGACACTCCCCCCCACCCACCCCACCCCAAAAAAAAAGTCTTGGTAGAAATCTATGTTGTTAATTGTATTGGGCTGCCTCACTATACTTTGGGTTGGTCATTGTTTGTTGTTTGGACCGTTAAGTGAAACGGATTGTAGCCTCAATTGAATTAATGTTATCAGCCGTACACGTGACTGATACTCTGCCCTTGGATGCTAACTGTTCATATTATTTGGTTGAGTTGGCTCTTTGGGTTATGGACATTCGAGAGTCTTATATTCTCTCTTCGTCTCTCTGTTCCCTTTTTTCTCTCTGAGTGAAGTTTAGGGTTTCATAATTTTCTTGTAATCGTAATCGATCTTAGTGATTTCTTCAATCCTATTTATTGTCAAGTCTGTATATGGTGTATAGATTATGAGTTGTTTTTCTGTGATTACGGTTCTGTACTTTTTAGGCAAGATTAAATTGAAGAAACCTTTGGTTTTTTCGAACGTTTGTACTTATTTTTATTTGATTCTTAGTGGATCTAGAGCTATATCATTTGCAGATGCTCAACGGGTGATTAAGTTTGTGACTGAACAACCGGATCTACGGGGTGAAAAATCGCGTGTTCAGTGTTCTTTTATGATTCTGCATATTATTTTGTGGTTTGTGACTTCGACCCTTTAGTATTGTTAATTTGGGGCCTTACAAGTGGTATCAGAGTCTCGTCTCCGTGTTAGGGTTCGATAGTAGTTTTCTTGGTGTAGATCTGAGATCTTGGGGGTAGACGAGTAATTCTTTGTGAGAGAAATTGTTTTTTCTTTTTCACTCGTCGTATCTCGCTGTAAATTCTGGTTAACCTTATGTTTCTACTGAGTCTTGATTATTTTGTTTTTGACTCGTACTGAGTTTGGCGAGTTGGTGCAACTCATTCCGACTCCTGGTTGAGTCTGTGACTCACTGCTGAGTTCCACTGAGTCTTGGTGACTCACTGCTTTCTTACATTCGGACTTTTTGATGTGATTCTGGTATTCTCCCCATGCTCTCTTCATTATTAAACATTGAGGTTTCAGGTTCTGGTATCGTTTCTAAACCCCCTCTTTATTTTTGATAGCATTGTTAAGTTCTTGAAACTTAAGGTAAGCAATTCTCCATTGCTTTCTTTGTCCAATACCTCCTGTGAGGGTCTGGAAATTTGAGGGAGTAGTGGGTTCAAGGGTTGCCACCCCTTAAAACTCTTTCAAAAACGTAACTATACTATTCTGAATTGTGATTACTTGATATGTGAATTGCATTGATAAGAATATATCTATTTTTACTTTGTTGCCTCTGCAGTTCACTTACCTTGATCATTTTTTTGTAAACTATCTGAATCATTATACTCTGTGTGATGTATACTTGCAATTGTGAATATTATCTATCATCATGTATACTGCACATAAGTTTGAACTTGAGACATGGAATGGTACTGGAGATTTCAGTCTCTGGCGCCAGAAGATGAGGGCTCTTTTACTTCAACAAAGGTGTTTTGCAACCCTTTATGGTCGATGGGCTGCAGAGACTAGTGTCTATATAAGGCAGGAATTAGATGACACTGCATGGAGTTTAATTTTCTTGCATCTGTCTAATGTGATTAGGAAAGTTGGTGAAACTACCTCTGCTCACGCCTTATGGAATAAGCTAGAATCACTTTATCTAACTAAGGCTATGCCTAATAAATGTTATGTCCCGATGCTGTTCTATAACATTATATTTGATCCCTCATCTGATTTGGAAGATAACCTTGACATATTCACAAAACTGGTTCAGGATTTAAAAAGTTGTGATGAAACACTTTCTGGTGATCAACAAGCTGTTACTCTTCTGAACTCACTTAGTGATAAATACAAAGACATCAGAACTGCTTTAGAAAATGGAGGACGGGATCTCACTGTTGATATAATAACTTCAACCCTAGGAAATAAAGAACTTGATCTGAAAGCTGAATCTAAAGATTCCAAGTATGGGGAAGGGTTGCACATAAAGGAGAAATGGAATCCTGATAAGAAGCAACCTACATACATTTTCAATCCTCAAAAGAAAGCTAAATCTCATAACTTCAGATTCACGGAGAAGAATAAAAGTCATATGAAATCCAAGAATTAGATCAGAAAATGTTACTACTGTGGAAAATTAGGTCATTTAATCAAATACTGTTTCAAGAAAATATCTGATGTGAAAGATAAGAATAACTCAGAAGGTTTTGTAGCATTGGTCTACAAGAATGAACCTAACATTCAAGGAGTAGTCCTTGTGAATACCACTTAAAGAGATCCAAAAGAATGAGTCCTTGATTCTGGCCACTTGTGTCCCAACAAAGAATGTTTTTCTGAATTTGTTAAACTTAGTGAAGGGCAAATTCAAATGGAAAATGATATGAGTTGTCAAATAAAGGGAATTAGAAAGAACAAATTATTGATGAATAACTACATCCTTGAGCTTGAAAATTGCAGATATGTTCCTGAACTTAAAAGAAATTTAGGTCGATTAGATGACAAATATAATATCATGATTCATAAAGGTCTTTTAAGACTCGAACAAGGAAGTAAAATTGTTATATCCTCTCTAAAATTAAATGGGATATACATTGTCTCAACTGATCCCGTGGTTCATCAATGTACTGCAGCCTTAAACATTGAGTCTAATAAGTCTTTAGTTTGGCATAAAACTTGGTCACATTTTTGAAAAGGGATTTACCATTTTGAATAATCTTGGTTGTTTTGGTAAAGACGAGCTCAAAAAGTTAGACTTTTGTGAAAATTGTGTTTTTGGAAAACAGAAAAGATAGCCTTTCAAATCTGGAACACACAAATCCACTTTAATTTTGGATTATCTACATGCTGACATTTGGGGTCCAGCATATGTAAATACTCTAAGTGGATTTAGGATCTATTTACTTATAGCTTATGATTTTTCAAGGAAAATATGGACATTTATGTTAAAATATAAATCAGACACTTTTAAGACTTTTAAACAATGAAAACTTTTGATTGAAAGCCAAACCAACAAGAAAATCAAAGCACTAATGACTGATAATAGTCTTGAGTTTTGTAACTCAGAATTTGATTCATTTTGTAAAGAATCTGGAATCCTAAGACATAGAACTGTAACATACACACCTCAGCAAAATGGAGTTGATGAGAGAATGAATAGATTTCTCTAGAAAAAGTGAGATGTATCCTTTTGCAGTTCTGGTCTTCTTAAGTTCTTTTGGAGAGAAACCCTAAAAATTGCGACTTATCTTATAAATAGGAGTCCTTCTAATGCAATTGATTTTCAAGTTCCTAAAAAATTATGGTCTGGAGCAATACCTGATTATAGTAGGCTAAAAGTTCTTGGCTGCACTGCTTATTCACATCAAAGTGAAGGTAAGTTTGAACCAAGATCCCTAAAATGTATTTTTTCTGGGATATGGAGAGGATGTCAAAGGTTATAGACTGTGGGTAAAATGTCAAAATAGTTATAAAGTAATTATTAGTAGAAATGCCATCTTTAATGAAGATGACATGCTTTGTATTGAATTATCTAATCTTAAAACTCCTGAAACTACATCTGTTAAGGAAACTGTCCTGGAAAATCAATCTTAAAATGTTGTTATTCAAGATGATTTTGTTGTTCAAACTGAATCTGAAAATGAGATTGAATCTTCTGAAACTGCACTTACTGGTTATCAATTAACCAGAGATAGAGAAAGGAGTGAAATAAGACTTTCAACTAGATTCAATAATGATGAATTTGTTACCTTATTTTCTGCTCTTGATTATGTGAATCCAGAACTTGTTTCTTTTGATGATGCTATGAACTATTCTGATTCTAAGTTTTGGAAGGCATCCCATGTAATTCAGTCTCATGGTTCTTCATTATCTGCACATATACTTTTTTTTCCTAGGTGCTCAATAAAACAAGGAGATTCTAATTCTGAAAATAAGAGGTATAAAGCCAGATTAGTTGCTAAAGGGTTTACTAAAAAAGAAGGAGTTGACTATAATAAGATTTTCTCTCCTGTGGTTAAGTATACTTCTATCAGAATTTTGTTAGCTCTCACTACTCATTTTAATTGGGAATTGGATCAACTTGATGTTAAAACAACTTTTCTAAATGGAGACTTGAATGAGATTATATATATGAATCAACCTTTGGGATTTGAAGTAAAATCCAAAACTGATAAGGTGTGCTTGTTGAAAAAAATCTCTTTATGGGCTGAAACAAGCCCCTAAGCAGTGGTATGTCAAATTTAGTACCTATGTTCAGAAATTGGGCTTTGTAATAAGCAATTATGATTCATGTTTCTTCTTCAAATGGTCAGGTGGACCTAAATCCATTTATTTGCTCCTATATGTGGATGATATGTTGGTTGCTTGTCATGATAGATTTGAAATTAACTCTATTAAGTCTAAATTGAAATTTGAATTTGAAATGAAATATTTGGGACAAGCTAAAAGAATACTTGGAAAGGAAATAGAGAGGGATAGAGATAATTGGATCTTCTTGTTGAAACAAAGTTCTTATGTGAAGAAAATACTTGAATAATTTTGTATGCTTGAGTGTAAACCTATGACTTTACCCATTACTAATCATTTTAAACTGAATAGTGAACAATCACCTAAAACAGAAGATGAATTTAGTAGAATGAAAAATGTTTCATATGCTAACACAATAGGTTCAATTATGTATCTCATAGTTTGCACCAGACCTGACTTAGTTCATGGAATTAGTGTCTTAAGCAGATTTATGGCCAATCCAGGTAAAACTCACTGGTTGGTTGTAAAGTGGATGTTAAGATATTTAAAGGGTTCATCTGATTTAGGTTTAGAATTTAAAAGGAGTAAGGAATGAATAAAGTTAAAATGTTACACTGATTCTGATTTTACTGGTGACTTAGATAAAACAAGATCAACATCTTCATATATTTTCACTTTGTGTGATGGCTGCATTAGTTAGAAGTCACAATTACGAAAATTAGTTGCCTTATCCTCAACTGAAGCTGAATATATTGCTGCATATGATGCCGTGAAAGAAAGTATGTGGCTAATTGGCTTGTTAAATGAAATTGGCTTTGCTGATGAGTCTATTAAGATATATACTGATAACTGAAGTTCCATTCAACTTAGTAAAAACCCTGTTTATCATGATAGAACAAAATATATAGATATGAAGTTTCATTTTGTAAGAAATGAAAAGGGTTTGATTGGTTTAGTTAAAATTCCAACAGAATACAATCCTTTAGATTTGGGGGCTAAGGTACTACCTTTAAATAAATTCAAAAATTGCTTGAAGATTATGAATATCACTTGATGTGATATTTAGAACTTCAAGTAATGTTAATTGAATGAATATAGTTGAACTAATTTTTGTTTTTGTAGGTTTTTTGAGCAAATGAAGCAAAGTAAGTATAGCAATTCTAGATCCATTAAGTGAGCCAAAGTATAGCTCAGCAAGGTGGAGATTGTTAATTGTATTGGGCTGCCTCATTATACTTTGGGTTAGGTCTTGTTTGCTGTTTGGGCCGTTAAGTGAAACGGGTTGTAGCCTCAATTGAATTAATGTTATCAGCTGTACATGTGACTGATACTCTGCCCTTGGATGCTAACTGTTCATATTATTTGGTTGAGTTGGCTCTTTGGGTTATGGACATTCGAGAGTTTTATATTCTCTTTTCGTCTCTCTGTTCCCTTTTTTCTCTCTGAGTGAAGTTTAGGGTTTCATGATTTTCTTGTAATCGTAATCGATCTTAGTGATATCTTCAATCCTATTCATTGTGAAGTCTGTATATGGTGTATAGATTATGGGTTGTTTTTTTGTGATTACGATTTTGTATTTTTTTGGCGAGATTAAACTGAAGAAACCTTTGGTTTCTTCGAACATTTGTATTGATTTTTGTTTGATTCTTATTGGATCTAGAGCTATATCATTTGCAGATACTCAACGGGTGATTAGGTATTTGTGACTGAACATCCGAACTCTACGGGGTGAAAAATCGCGTGTTCAGTGTTCTTTTATGATTCTGCATATTATTTTGTGGTTTGTGACTTCGATCCTTTAGTATTGTTGATTTGGGGCCTTACATATGTCAAGAGGCTTACTTATCTACCCCACCTTCAAATATACATATCTAAAAAAAAATTTTCCGAAAGTGTTATTTTTATTAGATTATGTTAAAATAAAAATCTTATTGATGTTGCTTAAATCTAGGTTATGTAGAAAAACGTGACTCTCCTTAAGTGTGATTCTTGAGGAACATCTTCGTAATATTCAAAGCTTTTATCAGGTTCAAGTTGATCATTTCTGTGTGGCATTCTTTGATCAATAAAGTTGCACGTACATGAATTTTTAATAGAGATTGAATATGGTGTTGACGTGGCAGCACTCTATTATCTTGTTTTTCTTTTTTTTCTTCCAATGCTAACTTGTCTAGTGTATTTCCTATTAAAATTCTGTAAAATATTCTTGTACTCGTAGCATTGTCCTTCTTTGATTGGCATCTTGTCTATCACCTAGATTGTATATATTTAGCTTTATTGTGGTTCATCAAATCTGATCAAAGGCTGAGATTCATCCACCTTAGGTTAGGCCCCTTGTTGTTCCACGGGTTCATTTACTTCTGACTTTGGAATTGGATTCTGTTTGGTTTCTCTCTCTCTACTCTTTTGAACTCTGCAATTCAACTTCTTTTTTCTCTCTGGTTTTTCCCTATTCTAGACTTAGATAATCCTTGTAAAAGTGATGTGCTATAGTAACTAGTAGGCTTGAAATATTGGCTACAGTTTACGTGATTACTGGGAAGGTTGTAAAAGGGTTGAGGTTTCGATTGTGAGAGAAAACTTGTGAAAATTGGTTTGTTCTGTGAAATTGATCAAAATCACGATCCGATTTTGATTCAAGATTCTTTGTACCCTCTCTTGAAGGCAGTTGTTGTTGAAATTTTGTTTAAAGATTAAAAAATTTGGTTGTATAAAACATTAAAAGTGACTTTGTGTCAACTTCGATCAAATATTCAGACTTAATTCGATAGTCAAATTATAAATATAAATAGACTAACTTGTTCTACTCGTCGAGTAAATCGTCGTAGTATATTTGAAATCTTAAAACCAATTTCGGATGAATGAGAAATTGAGGTTCAAAGTTGAAAATAAAAGAGGGAAAAACTGGTTGAGAATTTTAATATAAATAGACTAACTTGTTCTTCTCGTCGACTATATCGTCGTAATATATTTGAAATCTCAAAACCAATTCAGGATAAATAAGAAATTGTGGACCAAAGTTGGAAAGAAAGAGGAAAAAACTGGCCAAAAATTTGCCTAACTCCTCGCTTGCTTGTTGCTCTAGCAAAGCGATGAGACTGTTGCTTAAACGACAGGCGAGCGAAAAAGTTTTTTGTTTGAGCAGATGTCATTGTTGCTCAAGCAAGAGGCCAGCGACGAGCTAACGACAACAAGGGATGCTTCCCTTTGTAAATGTTGCTAAATTTGAGACATGACACTTCACTCAGAACCTCTTATCTTCTATGTATAGAACCTTCGTGATTCACTTACAACCACAAATTGTATCTGTTGTATTTTAGGAGACAAGTACTGTAATTCGTTAGCATCGTTACGGGGCAATTTTGTCCTAAAAAGAAAGTGTTAATTACTTGCCTCGGATTTCATTTCCTTCACTTTCTCTTCATTTCTTTCTTTCTTTTCGTTTCTAAAATTTAATTATGCTCCTACGAATTAAACTTAACACTTACTTTGTTATTTAAAAAATAATAATCATTTAACCATACAATAGATACAACGGTTGTTGCACATAGTAAAGGGCTTATCCCTGAGCCCCCAAAATAGGTTTTGTTGAATTGGGTGAACATTTCTTATGTTGATGTTTTATTTCTTGCATGTCTTTACTTTATATTTCAGTAAATTGTTTCTATTTTTAAAAATCCCAACAAGTTCGTGCACAAGAATGTAGTTAAAAATTCATTATCAAGGAAATTGTTTTCCGACATAAAGTAATATTATTATAAATCGGTGCTTAATCGCAACAATTTATGTGACAACATGGTAATTGTTAAATTCTTCTATAATTTTTGAAATGCATTTTAATTCATTGAAGAATGTGAGGGTAATAAACACAACTTACAAATAATATTTTTTACTAAGACTTCGTTTGAGCCCACTATTGTGAAAAATTAATTTTATAAGAGTGACTTTTTGAGAATATGCGGTTAAAAAGTTAGCAAAATTCTGAATTCAAATGTAAAATTATTTTATAAAGAATATATGAGTGAAAATAAAACCGTTTTAAGAAAAATAAGTTTTTAGAGAATGAAGTTCAAATAAGAGCTAAGATTCATTCGGTGAAAGTAAAATTCTTACAATGAATGTACTAATACTTTTAAACCAGATTAAAAGCCGACAGATTAAGAAGCTCAAACAAATTGAACTATCAAATATAATTATAGACGAGTTCATATATGATATCCCCTTTAAATCGAACTAGTTTAATAAGAAGTTTAATGCTATAAAGCACATTACACCCTTGTTTGATTCTCCCATATTTTCTATCGAAAACTCTTAATTCTTTTTGTCCTCTCTCCCACTTTATCTCAAACTTTTACTCATTTTTTTTGCAAATTTCCTCTCCCACTTTATCTCAAACTTTTACTCCTTTTTTTTGCAAATTTCCTCTTACTTTGCAGTTTAGAACCTTTGTATAATTTCTTTCTTTTCTCTTGCTCATTTTAACTTGTAACTTGATTATATTAAAATAAAATTGCAATTCGGTCCAGCACATCTCATCTATTTTCTTCTCATAGTTTCTACAAGGTTAATCAGGTCTATTGTTTAATTTGTTTTTGTAGATTTTTTTGATGAAAAATAATATTTCTGCATTAAAAGTAAGGAGTGATGATTTTAATTCATGAAATTAATATGTATACCAAGAAAATGTGTAATCTTTTGAAAAGGAGCTAGCGCCTAGCTGGGTGTATTGGAGGGACGATGAAGTATGTCGAGATTGAAAAAGGTCGACGAATGTACACACTCCAATATAATCCTCGTACATTTGATGTTTCTTGTTCATGCAAGTTATTTTACTCAATGGGAATTTTACATTGACATTGCTTTAAAGGTGTTTGATTTGAATAATATCACTAGCATACCAACACAATTCATATTGAAGAGGATGACTAAAAATAGCAAGGAAATGGATTGTGACAACTAATGAAAGAAGTGATTTGTCAACAAAGAATGAGAAGTTTTCCAAAACATTATACCTTTTAAACAAGAAACATCAAATTTAAGAGGATTACATTGGAACTTATAGATTCTTAATTTGTTGACATTCTTCAGTTGCTTCTAGAGCATAAAATTTATAATCTCTACACACTTCTTCCATCTTTACTTCAATACGGCGGTTAACTCTTTTTCAAAAAGATTAAACATGTTGTTGGTATACATAATTGCATGAATTAAAACACCACTCTTAACTTCAATGCACAAATCATCAAAGGTTCTATAAAAGCAATGGACCTCATTAGATTTGTACACCATGACAAGAAAATAGATAAAATGCACTTTGTCGAATTGCAATATAATTTAATATAACTAAGGTGTAAGTTAAATGAACGAGATGGGAAAAAAATAGTTATAACGTCTAAAGTAAGAGGAAATCTGAAAAGAGAAGAATAATAGTAAGAGTTATTAAAGTGGTAGAGATTAAAAAAAATAAAAAAAATTAGGGGTCTTCAAATAAAAAATAAAAGAGAATTTAGGATTAAGCCGTGTTTGGCCCTCATTCTGTACAACTCAATTTTTTTCCCCTCATATCCATTTTCAATTACACATTTCATGGGTCCCACAACTTTTATCAACTTTTCAACTACAATTTCATCAAGTTATTCTATACAATAAACCCACATCTATGTCCCCGTTTTCACTATTAAGAGACTTCTTGTTAAAAGTTACGGTATGCTCTCAAGAATACAAGCATTCAAGCTCAAAAATGTATTACAAAACGAAAATTTATTCTATCATCCAAACTTAGTAATTTCAGTGTACAATCTTGTGTAAAGCAAATTATAGATATAGCTTTACTGAAGACCGGAAAAGAGAGCCTTGATTATACATTAATGATTAATACGTAATACATTAGACGACGCGTGGAGATCACAAGACAGCAATGAAGCCGACAAATTTTCTACGTCTTAATGATCAACATAGAAGAAAATTCATCTGCTTCATGACTTCAACGTAATCTCCTTATTTCGAATACAAATAAAAAACCATCACCACGTAGCTAGTGCTCCCCATCAAACCATCCCTACACACTTCATGCAACTATAGGGTAGAAAATTGTTTGTTACTGAGCACAGGCTTGGGCGAATCCTGCAACTCACCCATAGAATGTCTACTAAAATCTTCATGTCAAAATGTAGAAAACGGACACCACACAACACAACATGGACAAGTTAAAGTATCATTCTCATGCATTTTCATCTTCAGAGCCGCCTGTAACACATTCCTTTTCATCTTCAAACCCTTCAAGAGAAGGATATGGAGAGTGACCCTTCCCAAAAGATCTAATATGATCCTTGAGTGATCTTTTGTGTTTAAAATCAGAGCCACAGGTGCAGTACCATAGTTTTCCACAGTTTTTCTCGTGTGTCCTCCAGTCTCCTTTGACTGCAAAAGATTTTGCACATTTTCTGCACATAAATGGCTTGGTCCCATGCTTTCTTTTATAGTGACTCTGAAGTGTTCTGAAGTCCTTCAACGGCTTTGCACGAGGATGGTTGATGTTGTTCTTGCAGCCTTGAGCACAACAGTAGCAGGGAAGCCTCAGCATTGCTGCTGGTTGTGTTCCTCTCAGTGATTCTGGTCCTTTCCTATATTCAGAACCATGCCCCCACATGTGCATCTGTATTTTGCAAGGAAAAATTATCAGTATTTTTCTTATAAACCTAGTTATCTTAGCCTGTACATTGATTATTACACATTCTCTGCTACACGCCACTCTAAATCCCTATACTCGAGGTGATTACACTCAAATTTTCTCTGTCTTGAGCAAATTAGTTCATTAAGCAACGAATAATAATGATGGATTAGCTAAATTGAGTACGACG
Source organism: Fraxinus cuspidata (assembly GCA_903798385.1). Classification (NCBI taxonomy): domain Eukaryota; kingdom Viridiplantae; phylum Streptophyta; class Magnoliopsida; order Lamiales; family Oleaceae; genus Fraxinus; species Fraxinus cuspidata. The sequence continues at coordinate 18,796 of CAIGRP010029411.1, read as the reverse complement.
CTGAGGACCAAAATTTTTTTTTATACTAGGCTGGTATATATAAGAAAAATCCCATTAATTAATATTTTTTTTTAAATAAATGGGCTTTCGGGCAAGCCTGGGCTCTCGCCCTGCACATGAGGAATAATAGTACACTAGGATAATTAGAACATTTTTGTCTTAAGGTCATAAGAAGAATTAATTAATTTATTTCTATTTTATCATCAACAATCTCGTGTGCAAGTTGACTTCATATTTTTATCAAAGTTGACATATTTCATAAAGGTTTTTACTCGAGCGTATTACCTTTTCTGCTTCTATGTAATGTTGATCTATATCACCTAAAAATTTTAAGCTATTCAAGAGGAATTCCAGGAGGATAAGGTGAGATAAGTACAGATTCATGTTTAAATAGGAATGAATCTATAGACACCTTGCTGTGACATGTAGAGATAAATTCTTATGGATCCCAATAATAAGAGATATATTCTAAGAATATGGTAAAAAAATTTGTATGAAAGGAAACTTCATATATAGTTTGGCTTTTATTTTGTGGTTAAAACCTGCCATATATCCACAACTGAATTATAGGCAAAAGTGGAAACTCGTATACGTATAGTTTATGTTTGATACACGATATTAGGAATGTAAAGTATAGCTCTACATACCAAATATGCCAGAAAAATACTTAGTGATAGCGTGGAAGTTGGAAGGTGAAATAATTGTTGCGATTAACATAACTTTACTATGTAAAAATAGACCTAGACTGGATGATATGATCATGTTGAAATTCCATTATATGCCAATGTAGATCAACGATAACATTAGGTAAAAAATCTTGAAAATTATCCAAGGTAAAAGTCATAATTAACATTAGTCATTGTCTTAATACACTGATGATGCATATTTTTCTTTAGTTGACCCCATAAAATTTTGAAAGCAATGTTAAGATTATTATCAACCGAACCACAATTTGCACCATCACCATGCACCATTTGTTGATCTGCTATTTGTGAATGTGGGGAAATTTCCAATAAGATTTACTTTGTCTTCATATTGAATGGTTGTCGGTAATTTACCAGCTTATAATTGATTAATTATCAATTACTGAAAATAGAAAGATTAGTTCCTAAGTATTTATTGTAGGATCCATTGGTTCAGATGATAAGAATTCTAAAGAATTTTATATTTAAATTCAGCAGATTTTTTCCGAATTTATATTGTTTCCTTTTAACATTCAAAATCAAGTGAAAAATCTCCAAAAATTCAACTTTTCAGATGATCAAGGTTGGGGTTCAACCTTTTTTTAAACGTTATCAAAAGGTGGAATCGTATAAAAGGCAATCCGACATAATCTACTGAGATATGATTTACCTTAAGAAATTCAGAAAGTACGCTAATTGTCTTTCATCTTGAGAATCTATAAATATTCTCTTCAAATTTTGTTAACTGAGTAGACTTGACCATAGGGTTATAGAGCTACGATCTCATCACTCTCGTTTTGTTATAGCCAAAACAAAGTAGCAAAAAGGACTCTCGCCTTTTTGAAGGAAATTAAAAAACAACGATTATTGCCCCGAATGACAGAACTGAACTGTAAGTAATGGAAAAAAGTTTTTATCCATTACAAAAAAGAGAGAAAATAAAATAGCCCTAAAAAAAAAAAAAAACCCAGAAAGGATTGAACATTTCCTATATCCAGTTTATCTGCGTGACTCAAATGTTGAAAATTATGGTGCAAAAAAGAAAAATATTTTGTCTAACGTTAAGAATTCTTTTCTAGGAGATCAAAAAATAATTCTCCATTTTTTTCTACATGCATGAATATTCAAAATCTAACAGTATTAAGGTTACTAACCTGCATGTTGTTGTACCTATTGAAGGTCTTGTTGCATATGTTACAAGAAAACTGCATGGGTCCAACAAGAATCTGTGCTGGTGTTGGGATCCAAAATCTCCTCTGATCACTACTGTTGAAACTGCAAACATTAGAGCTCTTCTTTTCATATTCTTCTTTGAAACTGTAGGGTTTAGTTTCAGTATTGAAATTATCTCCCACATTAGGCAACCCTATGTGAAGAGCCACTGTCACTTTTTCCATCTTTTCCTCCTTTTTTGTTCCATCACCATCTTCTTCTTCTTCTTCTTCTTCTTCTTCATATTTCACTATTTTTTCCTCTTTGAATCTGCTAAGAAGAGGCAAACATTTGATAGTTTCGTATATATTGTATTCTTCTTTTGGGGGTTGCTGTTGATAATACAGAGGATTATTCAAGAAATTCATGGAGTTATTGAATTGATCAATAACTTGGTGTGTGATGGATGAAGAAGAAGATGAAGATGGACAAAGTAACGGCTTGAACGAAATTCAATGAAAGCTGGAGTTTGATAAAAGCACAAATTTATATCTTGTATATGGCAGTTTGTGATGCCTATCTCACGAGGAGAATTCCTTCGATTTTCACTCCTTAGCCGGTTTATATTTAGACTTGGTGTGGAAAAGCATGAACCAAAGGTTGATTTAGGAGTGTTGTTTGGTGTATCTTTTTGGAAACTTTTTGCCTCTTTCTTTTCTCCCCATTGAGCATTTGCCCACACACACATAGAGGGGAGAGAGAGAGAGAGAGAGAGAGATTAGTGGTGGGGTTGAGGGAGAATGACATGCAATGAAACTATGTGGTCTAACTTGGACGAAGAGAATCCTATAATAATCTTACATATCAAACTGTCAGTATCGTTTATTTGTTTTCTTTTATCTTGGTGTAGTATTCAGTACATTAATTAGGGCTAATGAAACTTGTAGGAAATGTTGAAACAAAACATAGCCTTGTTTTGGTAGGGTTTAATATAATTTAAAATAAAAATTAATTTTAACCACATATTATATGGAACCTATAACTTTTCAACCATATATTTCATCGACTTTTATGAAAATTTATTTAAAAAATTATTTTATTCCCTATCAAAAGGGGCATAATTCAAATTTAAAAGGGTGAGAACCTAAAAATTCAGAGCCAAGTCTTTGACTTCTGGTGTCATTGGCATTTGGGTCCGCATTATTTTTCTTTGGTACATGGATTGAATAATGCTATCTGTAGGGCACCAATTTATACGGCAAACACATGGTATGTTTAATTAAATGTGAAATTATATAATTCATTTAATTAAACATGTAATTTAATACCACTAACTATACTACCTAAATTGGTGTTAAATATCAGTGATGCTAAATAACATTATTCTTCAATTTTAGTTGGAAAAAGAATTCGAGACATTATTTCTGAAATTAAATATAATTACAAAAAGAAAAAAAGAATTTATTAATCTTTCATCATGAGATTAACAAGTCTTCCACTGTTAAAAAATCAACTAGTAGTCGTCAATGCACATGAAAATATTGTGTTCTTTATTATTAGTTTAAAAACATACGTATTATTTTATCAAAAAAGAAGTATTTGTATATGTTGGATTGGAGCAGTTATTGTGGAATTTTACCAGAATGAATAGAAAATACTCTTCAGGGTCCCAAAAACTATGAAAACTGGTAAAATCTTATGGTATTTCTGGTACCACACTGCAATTAGTCAAACCTAAAGGGGAAAAGGAAGGCAAATATAAAAGAAAAATTCGATTCGGATAAGAAATAATATAAAAAATAAAAAGGAAAAAATCTCTGTTACTTTTTCTTGGGAGGTAAAAGTTTCAACTTTTCACACATTGAATCTAAGCTTTACAACTATTGTGCCCGATTGAGATTTTTTAAGGAAAGTTTGCTAATTTGAGTATTTTTTTAATCTGAGATTCTGAATCGTCTCAACAGGAGTGACACTTCAATCGATGTAAACGAGCCTCATTTTCATCAGAAAATGAAAATAAAAATTTCGATTACATTGTAACATCGTCTATTGCTGCATAGAGCCATTCTCCATAGATTAAGCATACAATAAAGGCATTTCCAGCCCGCGTTAGTATTATTTTGTCATCAGGCACAATTTTTTGCTCAAAGTTGAAAGTTGATCAGATCATTAAAAAGGATTGTGCATTCACAACCTCATCAAAAAACTCAAAATATTAAAGAAAAGAAATATTAATTATTTATTTAAATTTAATCTTTACAATTTCTACCTCACTATGTAAACAAGATTCGTTTTATCAAATGCTTGACAGGTTCGCAATCTATCACAGTAAGAGCTGGTGATGGGCTTAAATTTATTTTCTTTGCCTACTCTAATATCATGTTAGCTATCCCATATAAGAACTTATATGGTTAAAGATTGAATACGTTTATTTATTTAAATTTCTTGCAAATTGAGTAGAAAATCGATGTTTACGACGAATCATTAGTGTCGATTCACACCAAAAACCTAACTCATTAGCTACCTAATGATAATGCTTTATAAAGATGGTTACACAAATGCTATATGCTAATGCTAAGTAAGCTACAAAAAAATCACCTTGTGTGACACTTAATAGTGCAAATCATTGCCAAAGGTCTCATTATTAAGAGGCTAATTGATACATTTAAAGTGAGCTTAATTAGTCAAATTAAACTAACCGACAAGAAATAATGCAGCCGGATTTTCAGGAGATACAAAAAGACACTGCTCTCCTGCTCTCAATCTATGTTTCTTTTAACTTTTTCTTGTTGGGTATTATTAGAACTGTGCAAGATTCTCTTCTATGTCCTTCTTTCCCACAGTTTCAAATAGACCAACTTTAGACTTGATGCTGTTTTTTTGTGTTTATGTTTTGTGTTTTGAGTTTTGAATTCATTTTGAGTTTTGTGTTTTGAGTGTCCATTTTGAGATTGTTGAAAATGTGTTATTTTTGACATTTTGAAAAATTGTTTTGAAAACACAAAAAACACGTTTTGAAAATTTTGTGATTGTGGAAAATGTGTTCTTTTTGACATTTTGAAAAATTGTTTTGAAAACACAAAAAACACGTTTTGAAAATTTTGACTTGATTATAACTGAAAACACACAAAACGACAAATTTATCGTTTTGTGTTTCCTTTATAAATTTTTAACTTATTTTCAAAAACGCGTTTTTGAAAATGAGAAAGAGAACGCATTTTAGTTGTTTTGAAAAATCGAAAACAGAAAACGACTTAAAAATTGTAAAGAGAACATGCCCTTAATTTTCTCTCCTTTTTTTCTTTTCAACTTTTCATAAAACTATTTGGATACTTAACATGATTTATGGTCTTTTCTATTGACCTAGTGCATGCTTGGCTAAGCTTAAAAAATGTTATATATAGAAAGTTTTAAAATAATTACTTTTTATTTTGTTTTGTGACGTATATGCAAAGATTTTGTGATATTCGATTTGGTCTTGTTTTTCATTCTAGCACTCAACGTATAGCTATATTCTCAAAAGTTATGCTATCTACCATAATTAATATTGAACATCAGTCTACATGTCAACATATGATAAGTTTTATTAAACAATTGATAAATTCTTATATTTAACTGAATCGGTAATTTAATGTCATAAATATTATCACCTAAATTAGTGTTAACCACTGATGATGCTAAATAGTCAAGGAGGACTTGGTCACTCTATAGCCCGATCTAGTCCGCCAACCTATTTCATTTTGATGGGAAAAAATTATATGTAAAATTTTTTTTTTTTTGTGTAAATTTTTTTTTTATATATATATTAGCTCGCCTTGAATTTTTTATTTTTATTTTTTTAGTTCGATACTGAATCTGCTAAAAATTTAAAATACTTTAACAAAAAATTGATATCATGACTTTAGAAAAACAAGGTGCCAAGATTGGTTCACCATTTTTTTTTTAAAATCAAAATATAAGTTGTGTTAAATTATCTTCGTCAAGCCAGCCCCGAATTTATATTATCTGAAAGTCAAAGGCAGTAATTTCCTTTGCTGAAATTGTGCAACATTTATTTCGTTTGATAAAATATTAAAGAACTACGTCATATTTATTTATACGGCAAATAAAAAGTCTGTCAATTACAACAAAATCTATAGTTTTTGAAAACACAACCCAACATATTTGTATTTGGAAATGAGTTTATTTTATGCTTATATACATAAGTATGTAGAACAAGTCCCCTTGTGGAATTGTTTACAAGCACGTGTTGCGTCGGCAGCATCTATACGGTGCTTACTTTTTTTTTTATTTTTTATTGTCAAAGATCAATGAAAAATTGTCATTGTAAAAAATCTGTGAAATTTTACCTGTACAGCTAGCATAATTCATGTACGTAGGGGTGGGGGTTGGCTTAAAGATGTCACATCCCTTACCTACATTATTTTTTTCTATAGTGGCCTCGTTTGTGATATTTTCAATTGTGTCAACTAGCAGAAAAAACCATCCCTCGTGACAACACTCCAGAATTTACAATTACAATTGAAAAGTGTGAAAAAAATTAGGTAATATTTCTTGAAGAACATTCACATACCTTTCTATAATTTCAACAATAAAATAATTAACTTTTCCTCAGCAATTGCTTATATGGCAGGCAGCTTCTAGTGAAATTGAAGCTGAACATGTTTTCGCACTGAATTTATTAAATAAACTGCTACAGATATGTTAAATTAAACTACACGCACGAGCTGACAGCACATTTTCTAAGTCAAGACCAACTTTATTTATGAAAAATAGGGAAGAAAGTTACCTGTACTGAGTCAATGCATGCAAATTCTAACATTTCGGCCACTAATTTTGGCTTCACAAGGTGAATACACGATCGCATTTCTTGTCTATGCGACTCATCATTATTATAGGAATTCATCAAAGCATTGGTTCACACTTTGTTGTTATCTTTATATTGAATTGGACACGATAAATTAAAGATCAAGCTTGACTAAATTGGACCCATAAATTGTTGTTTTCAAACTTGAAATATCGTAATTTCTTTTTTGGTATATGGAGCTTTTAATTAATAACATTTTGTGAACTCGAAATATTGACTTGATAAGATGTGCATAAAATGTAATGATTAGTTATACGAGTCACAGAGGATAACAGTATTAAAACATTAAATAATTAAAATTATATTTGAAAGAAGATGTTCATTAACTCATCCATGAAATAAAGACTACTTTTCGAAGAGAGAGCCGCCCCTATTTAGTACCAATTAAATTCTTGATTTTAATTTAAGTTAAAGTCGACAATTAATTATAACCGCATATTTTATGGGTCTCACAACTTTCAACCATACATTTCATCAAATTCTATCAAAACTTACTAAAAATCTTATTTTAATCCCCATCAAACAAGGGTTCAACAAACATTCATGTCAAATTACACTAATTGTATGTATATTTCAAAGGTTGCATTAAATATTTTATTGAAAGGTGTTAAAACTTATTAAAGAGACTTCATGATATGTATTCATTTAAATTCTCTTCTCGACTCTCCATCCAATATATGCACGGTTCATTTTTTTTTTCAAGACATTTAATGATTAATATTGACTTTCTTAACTAACAAGGGTGTCCTCAATTAAGATTGTAATGAACCCATTCGGGGGTGGCTGAGTTGGTGGAGCAGGTGAACGCGAAGATCGAAGGTCACGAGTTCGAATCCCTTGCTAACACTTTCTCGATCGAGCCCGTCGCACCGGGCTTGCCTAGTGCGGTTTATCTCTCATGTGTAGTTTGCGGGCTATTGCACATGGAGAGATATTTATCCAGTGCGCAATCACGAGTAGCGGCTGCGGGTTCCTACGTCAACAAAAAAAAAATTTGTAATGAATTTTAAAAATTCTACTAAATTTAGATGTCCTCAGTTGAAATTTTAATAAATAATGAAATCTATTAAAATTTAGGTGTCTCCAATTGAGATTTTAATAAAATTCAATAAAATCTTTTAAAATTCAGGTATCCTCAATAACTGATGAATTTATAAAGATTTCATTAATAAATAGATTTTAAAAGATTTGGATGGATTTCAAATTTTAAAATACATATAACCAAATATTTTGTAATTTCACCATATTTGATGAGATTCTTATGGAATTTGTGGAAATTTATTTAGGAGAGTATCCTCAATTGAAATTGTGATAGATTTTAAAAATTCTTTTAAATTTAGTTGTCTTCATTTGAGATTTTAATGGATTTTAATGAAATCCATTAAAATTTAGGTGTCCCCATTTAAAATTTTAATGAAATCCTTCAAAATTTAGGTATCATCGATAACTAGTAGATTTATAAAGATTTTATTAATGGATGAATTTTAAAAGATTTTGATGGATTTCAAGCTTAAAAATACATATAACCAAATTTTTTGAAATTTCACCATATTTAATGAAATTCTTATGAAATTTGTGAAAGTCTATTCAAATTCACAAAATTCAATAAGATTTATAATCTTTTAAAATCCACCAAAATCTTAGTTGAAGACACCCCCGTTAAATCTACGAAATTCATGAGAATTTATAATCTTTTAAAATTCATCAAAATTTTAGTTGAGGATAATAAATTTGATTTTTTATAAGCGTGTGAACTGTTGGAGTCTAGATAAAATTATGATGTGTTTGTATGGTTAAGTCAATATTTCGTGTTGAGTCAATGGGTTCAAGCACTGATTCGAATAGATTATCAAGTTTCCTCGTCTTTTACTTCTCTCTTTTGTTCTTACAGTAATGTTGAGGCTTTCCTTCTTTCCTTGCCGAAGAGATTTGGTAAAATGTGTTGAATATTCTTATGAGTACTATTATTTTCTTTAGTATCTTGTGCTTCAATTAGACAACAAAATAAAGAAAATTTTAAAAAGGCTTGATTATCGACCAAAATTGAATCCATTTATGGAAGTTGCATTTCATTGTGAAAATAAGAACGAGATTCTTATTTCAATTTGTGGAGTAATATGGGTAAAATAGTAAGAATGGTGGAAGATTGAGATCATTTGCTTGGTTCCATTCCTCAACAAATCAAGAGAGCTCAAACAAGGAAAATTATCCATTGTTTTTTTTATTTAGTTTAGTCTTTTGTTATAAAATAATTTTCTATGATGTGGTCATGAAATAATTGTAATTTCAAAATACTAGATTTTGTATTCTTTTTTAATAGTGAATTATTTACTCGTGGAATGGACGCATGTGACTGTTTCCTTTCGAGGTATACCAAGATGTATTATTTCATGTTCGAGTTAATTTATAGCTACTGGGATATTTAAATAAACATCTGAATTATTATGATTACCTAATCAGTAGTTATATAGACTTTAGACTTCCAAATACCATATTAATCATTTCATCTAATTTGACACTTCCAAGTTATAATTTTTTTTTTTTTGGTTCAAATCTGACAAAGATATGTTAATCCAAATATATAATAATTTCTTTACTGCAAATTTATTATACCGATCACATATATACAATAATATTGTTGTGTACTATACGTTTATTCAAAATATAAAAATTAAATTAAATAGTTTCAGCTGACTTTGATACAGCAATGAGAAAGAGCAGTGGAATCGTGGCCCAAATTTGAGGTCATGAACCTTTTCAAAACCAAGGAAAAATGTGAAGTTGCCGAAAATTTTGTAGGTAGGTATATGTATAGCTATCATGGAATAATCATCACTCTTTTTAGAACAATGCATTGAAATTTATTCAACAACCCCTTTCATACCGCATTCTCATTTTGTCAAACAAAAATCATTAGTCTCGTAAGTCATATTGAAAATTATGCACTTATTTTGTTCAGCTAAAAAAGTTGATAAAAATTAAAGTCGAAATCAACAATTGATTTTAAATTTTAACCGCATATTTCATGAGACACACAACTTTCCAACCTCACATTCTATCAACTTTTTTTAAAATTTACTAAAAAATTATTTTTATTTAAATTAAACAGGAGCTGTATAATTCTTTTGACAAAATATATGTTTTTATTTGACCCAATAAGTTCCTTGTGTCATAATTGAGAAACTCTATTATTGAAAATAAATCATTCAAGTAATTTTTTATTTCATCTATACTTTTCTTCTTTATTATTGAATTTAGCATTTATAGATTACTAACAAGAAGTGAACTAATTACTAGTTCAAGATGAAATCCAAAAAAATAACATAAAAGGTTGAAAATGTAAAATTCCTTGTTTTGTAGGAAACTAGTGAAATTTTTGACCCCATAAAATAATTTGAATTGTCCTAAATCACGATGGCTCAATGAATTTCTCTAAGTTTTACACGAAGAGAAACACATTTTTACTAGGAAAAACTGTGGACATTTGTTCAAATCTACTCTTATCCACGAAAAATAAAATGTAGACTAGGATTGTATTGATTTTGTTTAAACTTCAGGTAGAAAATGTGACCATTATGGACTCTCTTAAAAATATAATTTAAACAATATCGTACATCTTCAATAGTTCAAACTTTAAAATGAGATAGTTTAATGAGATAGTCCAACCATATCCATAGTTCAATGCGATAGTCCAACCACGTCCATCTATATAAATGGCGAACTCATTAGAATTACGATGAGAAAATATGTTAAATATGTCTCTACGGTTGAAAAGTATGCTGAAATAAAATTTGGATAACTTAAAAAATAAATTTTGTTAGAAAAAAAAATCCATTGAAACTTATGTTTCGTAAAATAAGTTAAAGTAAATTTAGTAAAATATTTAAATACAACCAAATTAATATGTTCTATGCCATTGCTCAATAGTTTAATTTTTTTTCAGTTTGTTCAACATTATCTAACATCATCAGAGTTAAATATCTAAATGATCCCTGTAATTTATGCATTCTTGTCATATGGTTCTTGAACATTAAATTATCAAAATTTAGTCACCTAAATTTTTATTGTTGCATCGTTAATTTGTCGCTGAAATCAATTCCGACAGTGAGTTTGGACAAACAACGAGGATGATTTGATTCACAGAATGCTTATTTGACAGTTTATACGTAGGTGTCCAAATTATTGTCAAAAAAAAAAAAAGAGATACCCTAAACCCAATTACGTGGTGTTCTAAAAAACATAAAGTCTGACTTGACGTGGAGGCGAAACTATGAGCTTAAGTGAGCCTAAATATGCATAGGTGTAAAAAAAAAAAATTCTTATTTTTAATATTATTTTAAATTTTTAATTATTTTGAAAATCATTTAACAATTAAATTAATACATATCAAAAATATAAAATTATAAAATTCTATATTTACTTAATATTTTCTATAATTATTCAATATACAATTTTCAAATAAAAAATTCATAAAACACACCTAAAGAAGACGAAAGAGAAAAAGGAAAAATTGCAGCGATTTAGAATTTGAAAAAAAAAAAACTCCTAAACGCGAAGCGATGCATTTTGCTCGAGTTTCAAGCCTATGCGTCACTTAGTTGCGGTTTTTTGAACACTGGTTGTACAACATGCCATAAAAGTAGTTCACTAATCAAATCAATCTCGGCATTTGTTCGAACTCACAAAGTCGATTTTAGCAACTAACGAAGTAAATACTATAAAATTGTAAGACTAGATTTTTGACATTTTATAGTTCAGAGACTATATGTAAACAATACATAAAATTCAGGGACTAACTAGATTATTCACCCTGCAGAGTATTGAGCTTGCTATTTGTACAGAAAAGATTCCACTGGAATTCAAGCAGATGACACTTGGCAGTTTTTGGTTGGATAATGGCAAAAAAAAAAAACAGACATCATTTGTTTGAATTTTGGTGCAGTTTTTCTGTACAAGTAGAAAAATTCCGAAGTATTATAGAATCAGAATCGTACTACTTGTACAATAGGGGGGGGTGAATTTGTTGACAACCTCTCACACATAGATGGGTAATTTTTCTTTTTTAAACACAAGTTGAACCCACCATTGGAAGAGGTTATCAATCGAGATTGTCAACCTCGATTGTACAAGTGATGTTTCTCATATAATAACATGATAGTCAACAATAAGTTAGGCCTCCATAGCTTGAGGGCAATTCTATGGGGGGGCAGTTGGGAGTCTTGGAAAAAGAATATCAAATGATGTATAATTAGGATGTGACAAGTTTCAACGAAAGACTTGAAATTGAAGGCCATGACACAATTTGGCTTTTTGGAAATTATCGTTCAAACTTGAATTAATGTCTTAAAATCGTATAATTTATTCTTAATCTTCATCATTACTTCTACATTATCTTCTAACCGAGCGTTGATATAATTTTTGTTTTTACTTCTTGTAAAAGAGTTTTTGCAGAAATCGACCTTAATTTTTGTGTGAAAATTAATTTTTAAAAGAGTTTTCTATTTCGAAAGTGCTTTTAGAAGAAGTCATATTGACCAACTTTCTCTTAAAAAATCTTCTAACTAAAAATACTTTCATAAAATTAGCCAAATTGGTCCAAAAATAACTTTTGGGTCTCAAAAATTCCTTTTGATTTTTTTTAATGTCATGCTAAATGGCCTAATAATAACTTTGAGATTCTTTCACTACAACAAAAATAGTATTTGTCGAACACCTTTTGTAACATTCAGACATATGTTGCAAACCTCGATATTGCTGTAGAGTATAAAGATATAACAACGTTTTTTGAATGTTGCTAATAGACTTTTTGCAACTTTTTTAACGTTGCTAATAATCATCTTGCAACAATTTTTGAATGTTTTTAATAACATTTTTGCAACATTTTTTTAATATTGAATATACTTATATCCTTATTTTTTGCATCATTTTTTGACCGTTGTCATTAATGTTTTTACAACATTTATTGAGCGTTGTCATTTAAGTTTTCTACCTTTTTTAAAAAACTATTTCGACGCTTCCTTATAAAACTATTTTACATATTTATATATACTATTTTACATAAATAAAATTTAAAACTATTTCCACGCTTCCTTAGTTTAATGTATGGCCCAATTCAATAAAGGATTTTTCTCTTCGAAACCCATTGAAGGGGCAGTGCATGAGAAATCATAGAGAAATGATCGAATCTTCAGACGCTCCAAAAATACAATAATTAGTTTCCATTTTTACATATATTTAAACAAACATCATTGAATAAGCTAAAGAAAGCAATAGAATCTGTACAAAGTCCCAGCAATGTTTTCAGGTTTATCACAAAGGAACCATTTTCCATGAAAAAACAATCGTCTTTCTATCTACTCATACAAGAACAAAAATCTTCAAGTGAAAATACAAAAAGATCAAAAATGCAAAATTAATAAAATTTGAAAAGAAAAATACAAGACAAACTCCCTATTCCTACGTCTCATACAGTCATACCATGTAAACTCCCTCTTCCCACATGTCTACAAGACAAACCCCCTTAGACACGGCATTATACCATATAAAGCCATCATAGATAAGAGCATTGAATAGCTACGACTCCTCTCTACCTGAGGGTAACTGGAGTTCGCTCTGGTGCACACAATTTTCTAAGCAACTCGCCAAATGCTAAAGCAAGCTCACCCTGCATATTAAAATAATGTCAGAAAAACGAAAACAACTTAAAAACTCAATCATATTTACAGTTCAAAGCACTATAGCAGCTCATTTTCAAAGCATTTCATATACATCATTAACAAGAGAAATAAGTCAATTCAAAATGCCAGGCATGTGCCTTAAACACACTGCAGATAGTGAAATTCCCAGTACAAGACTACACCTGAGACTTTCCAAAAGTTGCGAGCAGCTGCAAAAAGAAGCACAGAACGAAATGAGCAGAAAATTTTCTTTTTTATTTTTTGTTTTCTACATTAAAAAATAACTGACTATGCTAATTGCTAAAGGACGAGCACTTTATATACTATGCCTAAACTTGCCATGCGAGCAACATCATCAAGAAGCTGCAGTAAGAACCAGGTTGAGAAACCATGCAGAAATCCATTTGAGCAGAGCATAAAATAATAAAATAGATTTGAAATGCAGTAAAAATATTCTCTTTGTATTAGGTCCTTTTGATGAGTAAGTAAAGTTGAAACACGAAGTAGAAATATTCAAATATCATAATCATACATATTGAAGAGATATACACGGAGTCTCAATAAGCCAGGAGTTGAAGCATCACCCTCTTCTAGGCTTTCAATAAATAGGGGCAATATCATGTCAACCACTTCAGACTTGTTAACAACAAAAATTCAACTCAGCTAGCAAGTGTATGACATTCAGTTGCACATCTTTCTACGACACTATGGGCCATTTTACCATGACAAGAAAATGATCAACATCTAATTGTATAATAATTGTTTTTTATATGACCAACTTAAACACTAAGTGTATTTATTATTATAAGAAAGAAGATGGCAAGAAAGCTGCTCGGATGTTCAAATTGGAGCTGAAGCAAAAGAAGAACAGTTTTGTCTGGGGAATACTTATAAGTTACTTATATGCACCATATTTGAAAAGTATGCCTCTACCTAGTCTGCACAATGGTGCTTATAAGCACCTTGTAAGTATCAGCCAAACATGCATAATCAAATAAACTTCTTTAGTCTGAATCATGTATGAATCACATAGTGGAAGAAATGAGTAAAAGAGTATAAATAACATATAATATCTTAAATGACTGGTTGTTGGACTATAATTGGGGTAGTGGATTAGTGGAGCATTTGAGCTATAGAGAAGTAACCAAGGCAGGGAGAAATGATGAGAGGGGACTAGAATTGGGCATAAATGTAAGTAAATTTTAGTGCTGTAGCGATATTGTGAGGGTCACTAATCGAGGACATTGAATGGCAAAAGCTCCACTTGTTTACTACCACTTTATTATCAGGCACATACTCATCACCGGGAATAATTAACAATCAAGTTGTTGAATATAAAATTCAACATATCATGGTCCCCATATTAATATTTTAAGCTTTTTTTTTCACAATCATCCACCACTAATACTCAAATTGAGAAAATCAATACTCATACTTCATAATCACAAAATGCCAAAAGCTAAAATAGTTCTACCTCGAGTAGTTATCGCAAAGGCCATGCAGCCAAACTATGGTTGCATGATGTTTCCCTCTAGGCCTCACCACATATGTCCTCTCAAACTCAAATGTCCTTCTAGCTGTTTTACTTCCTACAAGTTTGTTTAACGAAGTCATTATTCTACTCAACAAAATGAATAAATCGAGTATAATGACAGAAAAGAAACTGTGATAACTGTGATAATCCATTCATTTCTACGTTATAAGGAATAAAAAGCTGAAAGAAAATGCAAAAATCTCAACTAACCAGAGCCCACAGACTAATTTGCATAGCTCATCTTTGCGGGTGGATATTAAAGTTCGGCTCCGAATTTTCAAGAACACCTTTTATGCAATATGAAATGCACTGTAAGCAATGAAGAAAACAGAAGCAGACACCGCTTTTTATACTCGAAAGTTCATATTAATCGAAAAAATGGACTCAAACCATAAAATAAAACTCACAAGAGTACATTCAACTGCGGCCTCGAAAAAGCCTTTGTGCTTACAGAAAATGGCACATCGGCCACCGATTGAACAACCACTCCCACTATTATTCCCATTCTCGTCGCCATTCTGCCAAATGCTTCGCCCAACTTCATTGCTTGCAGATTGCTAGCAATGAATTTTATAGAGTTATTTTGTTGAGAGAGGCGTCAACGAAGAGAGGAAGGCGTGAACGAGGTTTTAGTTATTTCGGGCGTTTACAATTTGAGCATGTATATAATTTTATTTGGAAATAAAATATAACTTTTCGTAACATTTAATTAAAGTTGCAAGAAGCGAAATTTTTTGCAACATTCAATTATCGTTGTAAAATGATATATATTAACAGTTTTCAACATGCACTGAACATTACTATAAAACTATATTTAGCAACGTTCAATAATCGTTGCAAAAAATGAAAGTTTTCGCAACATTTTGAGAAGAATAGAAAAAATGAAAGTTTTCGCAACACTCCCACTATTATTCCCATTCTCGTCGCCATTCTGCCAAATGCTTCGCCCAACTTCATTGCTTGCAGATTGCTAGCAATGAATTTTATAGTTATTTTGTTGAGAGAGGCGTCAACGAAGGGAGGAAGGCGTGAACGAGGTTTTAGTTATTTCGGGCGTTTACAATTTGAGCATGTATATAATTTTATTTGGAAATAAAATAAAACTTTTCGTAACATTTAATTAAAGTTGCAAGAAGCAAAATTTTTTGCAACATTCAATTATCGTTGTAAAATGATATATATTAACAGTTTTCAACATGCACTGAACATTACTATAAAACTATATTTAGCAACGTTCAATAATCATTGCAAAAAATGAAAGTTTTCGCAACATTTAGAAAACGTTAGAAAAAATGAAACTTTTCGCAACAATTAATAAATGTTGCAAAATGCTACATATTAAGAGTTTCAACAAAAAAACACCGAACATTGCTATAGAACCACATTTTAACAACGTTCAAGACACGTTGTAAAAAATGATACTTTTAATATCATTCAAAAAATGTTGCAAAAGATGCCAGTAGCAACATGCAATTAAAAAATGTTTTCAAATCTCAATTACATTAACTAATGCCAACATTAACTTATTAAAATGTTGCGATAGACTTCTTTAACAATACTTAATTAACGAATGTTGCCTTTGGAGTGTTGCAAAAATCCATTTTTGTTATAGCGCTTTTCTGAAAACCGACTAAACTTTGGAAGAAATAAATTGTCAAAAAGCACGTGGCAATGACTCAATATGTAAATTAAGTATTAATGACATCACGTTAACGTAGTAAATTCAAGCCTTAGAAAACAAAAGATAGAAAAGTCTAAATAATAGAAAACGATAATAAAACAAAGAAAAGTCTAACGGTATACAATACTAGTTCAAGGAATATTTCACAGATCTTGACATAAGAATGAAATCAGCTTTCTTTAATAATTATGTACAAATATAAAAAAATGTGAAAATAATTATACTCTAGAAAATTACAATAAAATCAATTTTTATAACGAAAACACTATTATTTCTATAGTCAAAGCACATATTCAATATTAAATATTTGACTGGGGTGAACTTGGATATCGTGACACATTCATGTAAAAATGGCATCTATATAATTACAAAAAATAATTAAAGTGTTTTTGTAGCAAGTAATGAAGATACAATTATAAGTATTTAAGCAAGAAAGAGTTATTATTATTATTATTTTTTTTTTTTGAGATGCTTAGTTTAAAATAAAGTAAAGTTTAAATAAATTTTTTCACAGTATATTGTACTAGATGATTATATGTAGTTTTGCGACTTCCTAATGACACTTTTGAATTTAGAATTTTCTATCATGGTTTAAGGTAAAACTAGCATGGTAATAGATGAACTGATTTTTTTGTTTGACCATCACACAAGTGCGTTCTATTAAATCGTATCGCCCGAAAAGAGGGGCGCAAATTGCTTAAAATTGTGACTCGGAATACATGTGAAGCCAAAAACCTACAAGTTTCCAAATCTCCCCGAAATAAGTGCCTTTGAATTCACATTTGAAGTTAAAAATCTAAAAACTTCACTCTCTAACTTTAATGTCTTGAAGTACATGTGAAGTCAAAAACCTATAAGTTTTAGATTTCGTTCGGCATAAATACTTTGGAATCAATAAGAAGTCAATCTATTACGGGGGTGGACGCAGAAGTTGAAAGTTAGGGGGCACAATCGAACTTGCAAAGAAGTTAGGAGATTTTACAATTGAAAATTTACATAAAAAAAATCATACTCCATATAATTTTGCATCCGAAAATTTACATGAGATATGACTTTTTCGGATGTAAAATTTCGAATATTTTTAATGTCATATTCCATATAAAATTTCCTAATAAAATGACGAAAATTAAATTGAGAAATTTGTATCTCAAAAATAACAAATGTTAATGAAATAATTGTATTTTTTTAAAAAAAGTGCGAGGTAGACGTTTTTCTTTAAGGCTCACGTTTAACATATTTTAACTCGATAACTGTTTGGACTATTCGATATGATCATAATGTAGTTTTCGAAATAAGTTTTGAGATGACATAAGCAATTTGTAAATTCGATTAGCGTGCGATCGTCGAAATTTTTTAAAAATTAGCATGTTATCTAAATTCAAATTTATTATGATTTTGCTCATGTTTGGTGGAGATTAAAATCAATTTTTTAGTAAATTTTGATAAAAGTTAAATAGTTATAGATTTCATGAAATATGTTATTAAAATTAATTACTAGTTTTGATTTAAATTAAAATTTAGATTTCAATTGATATCAAACGTGATTTTATATATATAAAAAAAAAATTTCTTAAAAGTTGTGGGGTGGGGGGAACGTGCCCCCAGGTCCGCCCCTGATCTATTATACTTCTGTCTTTATTCAGTGTAATACTTCGGAGAAAAAATATAAGTTGTACGATGAACAAGATAAACTTTTACAATTTGAAGATTTCAATACTAGAGGCAAATACATATAAAAAATTCTTCATTTCATATTATTATGAAAGTTGGATTTGGGGGTTAATGTTACATGCAATATATTATGGTGCAACTGAGTTCCTATATGTCTACTATTAAATCAATTTTTTTCTCGAACTTATTTTCAACCATATATTCACACAATAAAATATTTTACACGTAAACGTAAATATTTTCATACTTTTTAATCACACATTCGCAAAAAAAAATCAATATTTCAAAACTCATTTATTCCAAAAACTCTTCTTAATTGAAGACAAACAGAGGCTGAATATCACATTGTCATGAAAAAGGTCACATTGCATGCTCACATGTCATGGAACGAATATTTATGCCTCGATCTTCAAGTCCTATTAGATCGAAAGAACGTTTTATTCGTCTAGCGCAAAAGAATGTGCAGAATCCTTACACTTGACAAGGAACTTGAGTAGAGGTCTCCGACCTGAATGAGACATATCCCAATGT
>CAIGRP010029403.1:0-16490 GCA_903798385.1 Fraxinus cuspidata | reverse complement strand
ACATAAAAAATCAATAGAAAATACACTTGTGAGGTTTTTATTGGAAGAAGAAGATGAAAAAAAATTAAAACAGGCAAATAGGGTGCCCACGTCAGCACCATGTTCAAATTTTGTCAAAAAATCTTCTGCCTCCAGGTTTATTGGTGTAATAATAGTTGTTGTTGTCAATTAATCCCCATTTCGCACCTTTAGCCTATTGAACAAAGAGGAAATTGTAAGAAATGTCCATTTTCACATTGTCTTTTGCAAAAATATCCCAAATTTATTCAATGTTTATTTTACAATAATTTAGACAAAAATACCCATGTTAACAATTTTAAATTCTAAACTAAAGACAAAAGTTTTCATATAATTAAAAATTATATTGGTCAATAAAATTTTGATAGATAACTACCTACTTTAAAAGGTACAAATGTCAATCAATATTAAATACTAACTTCTTCATTGGAGTTGACAAATAGCTCATACAAATCGACCCGGTCTACAAACTTTTTCAAAACTTTCAATTCCAAACCCTACCAATTGCTAATCAAATTTCAGACTTCTTTCGTGCAAATATGTGTCTCCTCCAAGCTTCCCTCATCTCTGGTGAAGCATATATTTTGTTTTCTATATTAAATAGGTATATGTTCATTTATATTCGTACATAAATACCTTTAGTCTGTATTTTTATACATTGTATTGGTTTTTTTTTTTTCCATAAATTATGCAGGTTTTAATTGTGGATTATGTGTTCAACTGAAAGAAACCTCCTTTGTGCTAACAAAAAGTACTTTCTATTTTTTTGTTTTTGGCTTTTGAGAGCAATAACGATGAAAATATTCCATATGTATTTGATGCAAAATAAAAGTGGGGTTCTTCTGATTTTTCTCTTCAAAAATAATAAATTGGGTTTTANGATTATGTGTTCAACTGAAAGAAACCTCCTTTGTGCTAACAAAAAGTACTTTCTATTTTTTTGTTTTTGGCTTTTGAGAGCAATAACGATGAAAATATTCCATATGTATTTGATGCAAAATAAAAGTGGGGTTCTTCTGATTTTTCTCTTCAAAAATAATAAATTGGGTTTTAGAGCTAAACTAATAAATTGTCCACATTATTTTTATCAACGGATTTGGGCTCCAATTTTTATACACATTTGATGGATTACCTACAAATTATAGAGTATGTGCTTTCTATTTGCAACTAATGCTAAGATTTTTTTTATATCTAATATGTGATGTTTTATGCTTGAAACGTTGGACTCTAAGCATATTCGTCCAAACACGTTCAGTTACGAATGTTACTCAATATAATTTAGATGCTAATTTATGGTGGGAAGGAATCTTGAAATAAGAAATTTACATTTGAACTTAATGTTGGGAGTGCTACACAATGTCAATCCTTGCTAACCAAGTACTGGATAAAAGTGGAAAACTAAAATTTTATGATGTATAAACTAGAAAAATGAAGACAACTGGAACTCTTCAAGATAAATTCTTCCCACTTGGGGCTTATTTGTGCACAGAGAGCTTACTCTCAATCAAAGGGCTTAATCCCCTCAGAGAAGATGTAAAAAGATGGAGTCAATGAGAACTAAATCGAGGTTATGTTGCAAATGAAATCTAACTTAAGTGTCTTAAATAAGTAATTGTTAGATTCATGTCCGTCCTTAGCTTTTTAGCTTGTAGGTATACTTTCATATCATCTTATAGAAATGTGACATGTTTAGATGGTTATATGACATATCGTGAATTACCTAAAGTATATTGCTTCATATGTTTAAGTAACACGAAAATTTTGGTATTTAATTATGTTTTATAACATTCATTTTGTGGAGTGAAGTGTATGTCATACGTCGTGATTAACAGTTATCTATGGATCATGCAAATGAAATGATTTGCCTTGAAGTATGTTCACGTGTGGATGCCACAACTTTCACATATTCGACATTCAATTCAACAAGCCCAGTGAATTATAATGGCTTATTTCAGGTCAGCAGTCACTTAAACGGTACTTAATAGGTTCTTATATTATTTGTTTTGTTTGTTTTTGTTATTTGTAGATGACTTCCTCACACTGATTCAAAATTCTGGAGGAAGAGTACGTTCTAGCCTAGATCTCACAGGTTAGCAATACCAAATACATAACAAGTGTCCTCAACAAATTCGATACAGAACAAAAGAGTATGTTCGAGGAAAGGTTGATGATGTAGTTACAGAAATTGGGGACAAAAGGTGAGTGATGAGTATGGTGGATTTTGTTGGGTTCACAGTGTTGGAGATATGCTTGTATGTGATGATTATGATGATTTGTCGTGTCGTTGCCCAACACTGCGGTTGACGAACAACATGTCGAGTGAACTGAAATAGATGCTGGTAATGTTGATGACTTGTCCAGAAAGTCCTCAGACGTGGTTGCCACCATCGTAGATCCTCCTAACGTCAGTGCTCCACCGCCATGCCGACCTCGATTCCTCAGGGTGAAGATGCCTAGTGCTAGCATACGGACTCCTTTCATATAATCCGATTGTAAAAAGGGTAAGAAGGATGTGTAGTTAGTTTACAATGTTGTTGGAGTATAGCTTTATGTGTTTGGAAATTGAATTTGCGACGTCATTTTTTATACCATCATTAGGCAGTTTTTTTGGTTGATGGTATAGTTCTGAGTGTCGATATAGAATTGAAATGGAAACATCATTTTGTTTCAGTATTAGCATTTGTTCAGGTCTTTTATTGTGTACACAATTACGAAGTGTCGTTCCTGATAGTTGAAATATCAATTGTCGAAAATAAGAGGTATTTAATGTCGAGAACAACACTTCAAAGTCGAGAAACGTCTAAAATGTATAGAACTTTTAGAATCAGAATGAAATCTTGTTTTAGATACATGAACTTTCAAGTATTGAGATAAACAGGATCTAAAAACTTTCTGAATGACAAAAACATTATGAATTTTCAAGGACAAAGTCGAACCAATTGATGAACTAATAAGATGACAATTAGATTAAAAAAAGAGTTGAAACAAACCCATTAGATATAGAAGTTCCTCAATATGATTTCAATCAAAGATGTGTTATAGATCGATCATCATCAACAAAAAGCTCTTATTATGAATATAGTACTATGTTGACTTCAGAAGCATGTTGGTAATAAATACAATATCAATATTCAGATGACAATCACAAGGTCTAAAACCTATATTGTCAAACAATTGTAATTACATAGAGTAAATGTTAGTGTGTAGTCTTGTAATGTAATTATACCATGCTTTACTTCTCTATATGAGCATGTGTATGTCTTGAAATACAATGTTAAAACATAATTCTTCAAAATAAATTTCTAGTAGTAAGAACTTCTTCCTTTAACTATGTCTTCTTCAACCAAAGAAACTCCTCATATTGACGTTTCTATGAACCTCTCCCCACCCGAGTCTTCAGTAGACAATCCGATCATCATCGACTTGAAAAATGATGAATAAATGTATGTTGTTGTTCCCCACAATCCTCAACCTCGGAACCATTGCCATCAGGCAAGTGTTTATCTAATTCCATTTCCCCATTTAGGAAACGAAAGTGAGCTAAGCGAACTTAGATTTGGTGATCATAATGCCGATCGTGAGATTGTCCTGATCGAAATCCCACCGGACGAACATCATCTTTTGTTTGGTATTCAGCACATCAACGAGTTAGTCGACAATGTTGAACCAGGTCCGGATGTCATTATCATAAGCTTCGACGATGAGGATGGTAGTGAGATATCTTCTTTGTCCGTTGTCTTGGACATGTAGATGTTTTCGTACATCATCATTTTGAGTCCGCTTCAAATAAAAAACTCATTGTCATTATCATAATTTATATTGACGAAGTGGTGAAGTTAATGTACGAACTCTTTGATATGCTTTCGAATTGTTGTTGTCTGAAAGTTACTACGTGGCTATATAATGTTAAAATCATAGTACTAAATTTATATTTTGTATTGTTCTTTGAATGACTACTAAGTGTTGAAATGAACTGAGAAAACAATGTAGAAATGTAAAAGTATATTATTCATGAATGACAAATTTGATGTTAACATGAATATAAAAAATAGTTAAGTACCCGAGTTAGTCAATGATCTTGGGTTCTTACATGTTTTCATGTTGTGTCCGTAACCACTTCCACTCATCCTCCATGTTGACGAATGTACCACCATGGGAGAGAATGAATCTCATAACATCTCCCATATCTGCATGTCATCAACACAAATAAGATTAGCTAATACGAATACCTAAAATAAAGAATGTCAAGAATTAGTGTCATTCTCAACATTTATAAAATGTTAGGAATGATATGCCGGCCATACACTTCACCAGACGCATTTATCATCTTCTTCAATTTCAACAACCATTTTAATAAAAAAATTATTTCACAATTAATGACATTGTCAATACATGACAACCATTGCAAATCCATCTATCAAAGTTAATTAAGTAGGTTGTGACACCATGTTTGAGAAACACAAAATAATAAATATGAATTTGATTTTAAAATACTCCAATAATCTTCAACAAATATTTAATGATTGTTTGAAAAATCTAATAATCCATTTACATCATATATATCACAACAACTATTAAACACAACTTATTTACAAAAATAAGATTTCGAAGAAAATTTACGTTCTATCTAGAATTGGGGATGATATTAAAATGTGTAAATTTTTTTGTGTTGATGATTTTTCTATTTCATCCCCTTCATTTCTACCCAAAATCATTGGTCATTACCTAATAGATAATGAAAGGCAATTAACCTATTAGGTATTACTTTACTTTAATGTAGCTTTTCGTGGAAGTTGCTTCTTTATCTTGAAACTCGTGACAAATCGGAAAGAAAAAATTGCTTCATTTTTCATTAAAGGTATAAAAGATAATTTGACACTTTTCAATTGACAAGCATGTAATCGGTCATTTTTGAAAATTTCCCTTTAATAAATCAAGATTATACTTGGGATCCTTAATTTGTTGATAACAAATTTTAGGAAGACTCGATTTTCGACATTTGTACCAATTTCTATTTATATACATTAAGGCCCAACATGCCAAAGGTAGGAGATTGCGACTAGAAAAAGCTCTTTCACTTACTAACTTTTAGATGAAGGGAGACTCATTAAGATGTCGAAAAAGGGCAATTACTCATTTTTAAAACTAGAATCAATTATCTTTATTGATCTAGTTGAAGGAAGGGTTTCACAGCCTTTACCTTATTTCGGGGAGGAGAAAAGGAAGTCATCGACGTTGTATATCCTTTCCATCCCTCAGAGGTGGAGGGTTGTACCCGACAGCCAAGCCTGCGGAATGTAAGAAGGTAGCTCTCGTTCGCATGAAATATAGGCTTTAGGAAAGATTCAAATCAAAGGAGAAATTTGAGGTAACATCCATATGATTTGTTATTAATGATTGGAAAAATTGAATCGATAACAGGCATACATAGTCCAGCATTTATAGACACATAATGGCTGGCTAACCAACTAAACTAACAAACATAACTATATAATAGATCATAGCTCACCTGGCCAACAATCCAAACTAACTACCTCCAACTTGCATAACTACATACAAATTTCAGCATCAACAAAATTCAAACTCTGGTTTCTTCTCTTGGCTTATGAAACCTTCATATCTAAAGCTTCTGTATGAGATTATATGTTCCAACACCTTCTTCAAGAGGGAAATGAATGTTTATTCATCCTACTCTTGTAGATGAGATTATGAAAGTTAAGAGAACTAAGTGATTTAGTTAATTTACCAGCCAACCGATGGTTGGAAGAGATGTAGATGATTTTGATGAGACCTTTCTATAATTTCTCTCGAATAAGATGATAGTATAATTAGGTATGCTTTGTCCTTTTGTGATGAACAAGATTGGAAGCAATATCGAAGGCATGCTTACCATCAGTGTAGAGTAAAGTTGCTCGAGGATGAGTAATATGTAAATCAGCCAGAAGTTAGATCAGCTACTAAAGCTCATATGTGGTTGAACCTAGGGCTCTATATTCAAATTCAGCAAAAGAACACTGTCAATTGGTTTCATTTTCGACTTCTAGGATATGAGAGAATCTCCAAGGAAAATTGTGAAACCAGTGACACTTCTTGTAGTGTAGATGCATCCTCCCTAGTCGTTATCTGAGTAACCTTTTAGGTGTACAAAAGAAGGTGTATGCAGGAGAATGCCTTGACCTAGTATTACCTTGATATATCTCAGAACCCTCTCAGCAACTTGAAGATGTATGCTACTAGGATTAGCCATGAATTGACTTAATGCTTGTATTGAATAAGCTAGGTCAAGTCTAGTTATTGAAAGGTATAAGTAACAACCAATAAGTCTACTCTAGGATGCATGATTGGACAAAGGAGATGAATCATTTGCTCTCAACTTTAGCGTAGATTGTAAATATCCACTGTATACTTGTGTTGACACAAAGTAACGCCCTTTACTGATTGAGCTACTTCAATTCCCAAAAGAATACTATAGTTCACCCAAGTCTTTGATGGAGAAAGTATCATGCAAATACTTCTTCACAATGCCTATATCAGTGTGTTATTAGAGGTAATGATAACATCATCAACATAGATCAGTAGGACCATGAAACACTTTGAATTTCGTCTAATGAATAAAGAAGAATCGAACTCGCCTTGAGTGAAACCAAATTGAAGCAGAGATGAGGATAATTTTAAAAACCACTGTCTTGATGCTTGTTTTAAACTATACAAGCTCTTTTTGAGTTTGCGAACTCTATGGTTAGTGGGTGAGGAGTGCCTTAGTGGTAGCTGCATGTACACCTTTTTATGCAAATCTCCATGTAAAAAGATATTATTTACATCAAACAACAACGGAAAGTAAAGTGCGCATAGTAGTCATCTTTACAATAGGGGATAATGTATTAAACAATCAAGTCCTTCTTGTTGAGCATACACCTTTCCTACTAATCGAGCTTTTATACCTTTCAATTATAACATCAATATTTGAATTTCAATTGATAAACCTATTTGTATCCTATTGTAGTCATATGTGGAGGCACAATAGAAAGTTCCCAAGTATGATTTAATTCAAGAGTTTTAACTTCATCTGACATAGCAGTTTACCATTAAGGGTGTTAGATAGTTTATTTGAAAGTTTTTGGTTCAAAGGTAGGTGAAATAGTTGCAACAAAAGCTCTGTAGTTAGAAGATTACATAAAAGTAGAAAAATAGGAAGCAATGGAATAAGATTTACTATGAGAAAGAAGACAATAGTTGAAAGATTCATGAGATGATGAAGGTTACTGAATTATATTACCAAGTAAAAATTATGTAGATCAAGAATTAGAACAAAACGTCCTTATCTTTCAAAATTATTGTGCAAAACGTCACAACTTTTCATTTTTTGGTATTTTCACCTTTCATTACCAAAAACATCCTTCCATCCACTTACCATCAATTGCTGGGTTAGTTTAATATAAAAAGCCAATTTTCTTTACAAATACCAAAGTAAAATAATATCAGTTATTTAACCCATTCTTCGCCCTTTCAAAATAGTTATTCCATAAGTAACAGTAACATGAATAAGAAAATAATTTATAAAATTATTATATTAAATAAAGAAAAAATGGCGTAAAGAGTATTGTAATTCACAACAATGGCTATTGTCATGGTGGATTATTGATAAATTTTAGAATGGTAGATGAAGATATAAATTGAATATGTGGTCGATGAATTGGCGATGGTCATTGCCATTTTGTGCTTATTAAGGGTGAAACTAAGGGGTAAACTAAGAAGAACAATTGCAAATTTGATGTTTTAAAGTACCTATCAGATTTCAATGGTGAGTGACCCATTTGACTCAATGGTGAAGATGAACCGGTCCAATTCATTTCTTTTTAGTATGGAATTAACCTTGTGATAATAATTCGTACTTATTAATACTTTTTACGAAAAACATCCCTACCTTTCAAACTACTTAGTGCAAAACATCCATACCTTTCAAACTAGTTGGCTCAAATCGTCCCTACATTTCAAGCTACTTGGCGCAAAATGTCTCTATTTTCTTTTGTGTGCAACTTGTTTATACACAACAACTTAAACTCCCTAAATACACCAATTCGATCATAGCAGCTCACGCATAATTCAAATAACAGTTCAGACATCTTTTAACTAAAATTCTTAAAAAAATAAAAATAAAATAATAAAATAAAAAAACAAATACAACAATTCAGAGGCAATGTTTCATTTCAAATCTCAAAAATATTAACTGTGCAACAAAAAACAAATTCTAAATGTGCTAAATACTGTCCACTAGTTCATAAACATCAAAACATCTGTGCACTCCCTTAAGGTTCAAAAACAGGTTCTTAAGGTGCTACATTATATCCACTAACTTCATTACACTACCTGTGTACTCATTAAACAAGAACAAAAACAAAAGAATTTACAGTAGAGAACTTACCAAACAACTGCAGCATGTTAATTAAGAACTGGAGGTGGTGCCCATAGTCGGTATCCAAATCCTTAACCTGCTTCTCATTTGATACACCAAATCCAAAATCAAAATTAACCCACTAACTCCCAACTTCAACTTCAACAATAGCTACAGGCTCCTACTCCATCTCATAATCAGATTTTACAAATCCTTCAACTTCCTCTCTCCTTTTCGTTCTTCATTATGATCTTCAACCACAACTTCATTTTCTTCCATACTCATATCACCCATATTTGTATCTTTCCCATTCTGGTATTGTCTCCTCATACTGTAACCACAACTTTTTAGCATTCTCTTGAAAACATTGATGTGATCAATTACCTTTAGGTCTCTCTCCTTCGTTTTCTTCAATGAACGGTACATAACAACCTTAAAATGTTTGGTCTTCATCAACTTGTGATGACCAATGATGCAACGACAATGCATATGATTTCATTAGGCTACGACATATATCTTTACATCTGGATACCTATCCTTGTCCCTAAGCATTCCTTTAATATCCCTTCCACTCTATAATTTTGTTAACTCCTTCCATAAACTCATTTTTTACTTCTCATAATAAAACTCTAACACCCTTTCATTACCAACTGCATGTAAGGATTTACTCAACTTCTCTCTAGTGCACCATTTACCCTGAAATAAACCGATGAAAAGCACGAATCCTCCTTCGCACGCCACAATGTTTGGCTCATCGTAAAATTGGCCTCCAAAATGTACTTCAATAGTGAAATTTGGAAAATAACACATGCCTGCAATAATCGAAAGTTCTCATCAAAATTAAGCAATAAATTGGGGAGTTTTGGGCTTTGATTCGAAATGGCAAGTAAATTGAGAAATGCTAAATGCAAACTAATAAAATGGACCGTGATAAAATTCATATCAACATTGAAATGGACATTGAATTCACATCAAAGTAAAATATGCATAGTGACAGAAAAATACTGAATGCACCCTGAAATAGACATAAATTGGGGAATGCACACTGAAGTGGAATTGGATGAATGCACACAGAAATTTAGGGAATGAACACTACACCATAAATGGGTGGATCGTCGTTGAGATTTTTCAAAAATGAAAGAAATATGTTTCTCCTCAAAGGCCTGCGTAACAATAATAAATAACTTCAAAACTCGACACAGACTCTCAATCACGCTAAACACCAAAATACCAAATGAAAAACAAAAATACTCAAATCAAAAATTTTCTTACATTCACTTGCTAAAAAACCATCATTACGTGCTTTCATTGTGTGCCCACGAAATGAGATGAGAGTAGATGAGAGGAGAAAGTAGGAAAGCTTGTATAAATGGAAGAAAAATGGGATTTTTTAAGAAGAAACCGCAACAGAACCTTCACGTGTAAGAGAAGATGAAGGGGTTAAATGGGCTTTGACTATTTTACCCTTGGTGTTCTAAAAGAAAATTGGCTTTTTGTATTGAATTAATGAAGCGACTAATGATAAGTGGATGGAAGGACTTTTTTGGCAATGAAATGTGAAAATAAGGGTAAAAATGCCAAAAAAAATTAAAGGTATGTATGTATTACACAATAATATTGAAAGTTATGGACATTTTATGCTAATTATCCTTCTGCAAATATATCCTCTCAGATCTTCGAGAGTAGGTAATACTAGGGATCATGGTGTGATTATGTGGGAGAATATGAGCTAATGTGGGAGAATATGAGGTAGCAGACATTGTGGAGTCATATATTTGGGGAAATTAAGGAAGACAAAAGGTGTATGAGTAGTGTTGGAATGGAAGGAAAAATGGATTCATGGAAAACTACATTTTTGGATATGAAGGTTTTGAGGGTTAAAAGATCAAGCACTTTGTATTCTTTGATATTGGTATGATGACCAAGAAAGAGACATTTAAAGGCTTTTGGTAATGTTGTACCTATGTTTCATGGGGCCTGAAGCGAACTTCAAAATTTGGACTCCTAAATCATAGCAAGTAATCGGCAAAACACAGGCAACCAAAAACTTTAAGGTAATTATATACAGATAGTTTCTGGAAAAAGAGGAAAATAGTGTATATTTATTCAATACTGACGAGGGAGTGCGATAACATTGATATTGAAGAAAGGAACATAAAAAGCATTATACAAGACTAAATCAGAAGAAAGAATAACGATTCTAGCAAAGCTGATAAGGACTGACCATTTGGTAAGTGAACTAGGTAAGGTTTTATAGGTAGATGAATTGAAGTAAAAATGTGAGAATATATCATGTGATTTGCTGCTTCAGTGTTAAGAATCAAAAGCGAGTGGCTGGTGAAAGAAGTAGCAACATGACAATAGGAGGCAAAATGATTACTTGAAGCAGAAGTAGAAGCAATATTTACTGCAACATTAGGATTGATGGTAAAGCTAGATAGGCTATGGACAAGTGTAAGCAAATTTTGAAGTTGCTCTTAAGTGAAAACCTTATTTGGGACTGTTGAATTTTGCTCTAGAGAAGAAGCATTATGGTCATTGGGTGGTTGAGGAGCGAAACCATTTCCAAATTGTGTAGGAAGAGATCTTTTGCCTCTTGAAACTCTTCATCCTAGTGGATAGCCTATGACCTAGAAGCATTTGTCTATAAGATGCCCAGGAAGCCAAAATGAGAACAAAGCACACTAGATTTGCCTTTGCATTTGGTGAATTTGAAACCATCGCAAGGCTTGGAGTATTGTGACGAAGCCATGACATAAGAGTTAAGAAGGATGCCAACTACATTGGTCAGAAAACACTCACTTTCTTCTTGTAATGACAAAGAGAAGACTTTTCTCATGAATGGTAGTGGAGAAGAAAGCAGCAATTGACTGCGCAATGGCGAGTAAGAGTAGTGTAGCCCAATTAAGAACTTCATCACATAATCTAATAGTTGGCAATCAATAAGATTCTTTAGAATATCACAAGTACAAGTATCTAGAATTCCACAACAACAAGTAGGAAGATAACCCAATGAGTTTTGAAATTGCTAAAATAATCATTGATAGACTTTGGACCTTGAGAAATAGAACTCAGAGACTTCTCCAAGGAAAATATATAAGGGCAATCACTGTAAAGGTAGAGAACCTAAAGTTCATCTCAGATATAAGAGGCATTGGTGAAATAAAGAAAGCTATCACAAATTACTTTTGTGATGAGTTCATCAGTAATGACAACATAATATTTGTTTGCTCTCAGCCAAGCAACCTGAAGAAAAGCATTATTAGGACTAGGTTGAGGTAAATTGCCATCAATGAAGGCAACTGATAAGTGTAGTTTCTACACTTATTCTAGGTCCTAAACGATGATATTTTATTGTTCTTTGGATAAAATACTACCTAATTTGTGTTATATTTTATTTTGTAGGTAAAACTTAATGTTTGATGAAGAATTGGAGAAAAGAACGTAAATATAGCGAAAAAGGGCTCAATTGTATCAAATACAAAGTTCGGGGACTGAAATGCAAATATTTAAAGTAATGTCAAACCTCGTGATGAAGATTTGAGAGTTTTAGGTATCAATTGGATGAGTAAATAAGCCAAAGGGATGAAATATAGTCCAAGTATTATCACATATCAACTTCCAGCCAAAAAAATTATGCTTCGGATTTTCCGGCTTACATTGAGACCCAATTTTGGCATAGCAAATATTCGAATTGGAAATATTATATTTCTATACAAATTGTAGCCCTTCAAGTTAAATTTCTAATGCACTTTTAATAATCCCAATCAAATATTAAGAGAGAACATTATGAGAAAAATATTGAGAGCTATTCAACTACAGGAAATTAGGTGAGGTGTGCCCTCGCCTGTAGGATATGCGCGCGCCCCAGATCAAAAATGCCTTTCATGTGGTTGCCCAAACACCCAAGGCAAGCACCCTAGGTTGGACTAGGTGCACGCCTCAAGGTAAAAAGGGAAAAAATCCAATTTCCTTATTTTTGTTTTGGTACTAATTCAATGCAATCTTTTTGGCATTCTTTAAGTACCAAACTCGACCAAAATGTGAAGAGACCTCCTTTTGACCTAAATTTATCATATTCTAAATAAAAACCTCCGCTTCTTGTTCAGATATCATTAATTCAAGGTAAATCATACAAGGATTTTGAAGATTCATAGCCCGGTTTGAAGATTTGAGTCAAGAACGTAGACTTTTCCAACTTCTTCCATCTTTGGGTGATGTTTTTCTAATTATTCTTATTTAATTTAATTATAAGAATGTTAGGCTAAGTTTTTCATTGTATTGGATGAATAATGAACCCTATTATTTGTTTATTTTAATTCAATACAATTAGTTTAGTATTTCTTGATATTTCTTGATTGGTTATGCATTGTCATTGAATTATTTGATAGCTTGATCACCAATTAAACAGAAAGTTGCTTGATGTAGTGTATGAATACTCACAATAAGTCTAGAACGCGGCAAAATCAACACATGGACAATATGCATTAGGAATAATATCTATGGCATGTTCAATCATGTGTGATAAATCATGTGATTCAATGCATGTTTTTCATATGAATTCATACTAGGAATATGATCGGGTCGTGTTAAACATATGTTTAATATATATTGGAAAATAATATTGAATAATAGTGGATTATCGATTGTTTTGAATGTATGAATTTACTAGATTAAGAATTAAGAATTGAATTAAATAGCAATATGGGGATTCACAATTCCAATACAAACATTCACAAATTAAATAAATACTTTATTCTTTATTTGTTTGGATAGTTTAAGATTAATATAGAAAATATACAAACCATCTTTTTTGATATTACAACACTTCGAATTTGATAGTAGCTATTGAAATACAAACTAGACCTTATTTCTCGTGGGAACGATACTCTTAACTAACAAATTTTATTACTTTTACAACGATCCCGTACGCTTGCGGGTTTTTACGCGAACAAGTTTTTAGCGCCGCTGTCGGGGAGTAACGGATTTAATTTTAGTTTAGTAGTTTATATTAAATTCAGTTTTTATTTTATTTATTTATTTATTATTGATTTTGGCTACCTACCATGATCTCTCTTATTTGATATTCTATCCAGGTACCGTTCAGCAATGCATCTAAGATTCTGACATGGCATCGTAAAAATATTTTTGCAATGAATAATCTTGACATGAATGACGAGGAAGAAGATATCTATTGTGAATTCTGCTATAGGGTGCATTATAGTGGTTATTGCGTGAATACATGCACCAAACCTTTTTTGCTCAAGCTCCTGCGATTTAAAATATATTTAAGATGTCAGAGACTAGCAATTGAAACGTCTATTGAAAACTACACACCTATGGGCGAGTGTATCCCTTCCGATACGTTTGTAGAATTTGGTCATTCCATGTTGAATGAGAAGGTAATTGCAAAATATTACACCGATCTTGCCAAGTTAGATAAAAACAAAATGTGTGTGGGAGATCGTGCATTTTGGGTTGAATTTAAAAGGTGGAGATACAATCCACTCGAAACATTTGAAAGAAAAGAGTTTACATTACCCGTGGAATTAAATTGTGAATCGTCCATTCAACCCGATGAGATATCAATTATGGAAGACGAGAAAAAAAGATGATGAAAGATCAATTACAAAGGAACAAAACGAAGATGAGGCAATTAACAAAGAAGACGTTAACCCACATTCTGTTGACTTCATTGATTGCCCTATCATTAAATTTGTAATTAAGCTCGAAAAAAAGGAAGAAGTCTACGTAGTTGAATTCAAATCGGAAGAGATATGCATATCATATCACATTGGAGATGGCAGTGTTAAAATTTGT
Organism: Fraxinus cuspidata; assembly: GCA_903798385.1. Taxonomy (NCBI): domain Eukaryota; kingdom Viridiplantae; phylum Streptophyta; class Magnoliopsida; order Lamiales; family Oleaceae; genus Fraxinus; species Fraxinus cuspidata. Next base: position 2,260 of record CAIGRP010029403.1, on the reverse strand, counting down.
AGAAGCAATGAAGAGTGGAACAAAGTTAGAAGAGGCAAACTGAGTAAGGCATCAAAAGCGTTCTTCAGAATTCTTTGATACCGAAACAACAAAGTCAAGCTAAGGACTTTAAACAAAGCGCTTATTGGGAGACAACCCAATTCTTCTTCTCTTTTATTTATTATACTTTCTAGTATTAGGATAATTTAGATTAGTTTTTCTTATTATTCAATTTTAGGGACTCATCATCCATATCCCCATTTCCCTTTAAGTGTTCGATATGTTGTTGATTTATTAGATGTTAGAGTTAAGTAACATTTGTTCCAGTTATTTGATTTTAATGCTTTATTTGACTGTATTACGCAGGAACATGATGTCACGGAGACCAAGACAAAGAAGCTAACATGAGCAATCTGAAGCTAGCAATTAGATTACAAGTCATATCAGGGGAGTCTTTTTCTTCCCCACCCTTTATATGATGATTTAAAATTTAAGACATTGAGGACAATGTCTAATTTAAGTTTGGGGATGGAAAACATGAGTTTTCTTTTATTTTTATGCATTTTTGTGTGCTTTTATTACTTTAATAAAATTGAAAAAATTGAAAAATATTTTCTTTTTATGTGCTTGTGTGAGTTAGTTAGCCTGATTGGCTATGAAAAATATATTGAATTGTTAATTGATATATGAATGGTGAATAAGTTGTATGTTTAGAATAATTTTTGCTTTTCAGTGTGAAATATGATATATATTGAGCACATGACTTAAGTTAAACATTGTGTAGGAATGATTTGATTTCATAATTGTATAGGATGAATTAGTAGATCATAGATCCTAAATCCAAAACCACTAAATTTTACATCTTTAGACCAAATTTAGAAGAGTTTGAGGAGATTTCAATATTGTAGGAAGATGTTGAGATAAATGTGGATTCTATGTGTGAAATTAAAAATTTTGTGTGGATTATATAAGGTCAATATGATGCAATTGGGTGATACTCTCAAATTAGGGGTTGTTTTACTTAGATAGGTGTTTAACGAGGGACATTATACTAATCAAGGCATAAAAAACACATTTTATTTGAAAATTTCTCTTTGTAACATTTATGACTCGAGTTATTAAGACTGTAAAGGTGTTAAAAACATGTCTTATTACATAGGTCATTTAGAAAACTTAAGGGAGAGAGTGCTTCAAATAAATAAAAAATAGTGTATAGAAAAAAACAGGTGCATGAAACAGAAGACGCACCAAATATCTTGGTTATGTCCCAAACACTTATTTAAGAAAATTTGAGTTTTGATAAGAGAATGTTAGCCTAATTAAGTCCTAGAGATTGAAGCAATCAAATTTAATGGAGAATCCTTATATATTGATATATTGACTTGCAATTAGTGAGATTTACTTAAACTAGAGATGTGATGATAGTATAAAATTCAATCTTAGTTCACACACTTAAAAATAGCGAAAGAATAAGTTTGGGGGTGTGTGAATCTTACGAGTAATGAAAGAATATATTTGACTCTTGAGGGTCGAAAATTGAAAAAACTCATGAATTCATAATGCTATGCTTAATTCTTCACCAACATACATCGAGTTTACATTGGAGAAGTAGATTTTAATTATAAGAATGTTAGGCTATGTTTTTCATTGTATTGGATGAATGATGAACCCTATTGTATGTTTATTTTAATTCAAAAAAAATAGTTTAGTATTTCTTGATTGGTTATGCATTCTCATTGGACTATTTGATTGCTGGTGCATGAAACAGAAGACGCATCAAATGCCTTGATTAAGTCTCAACACTTGTTTAAGAAAATTTGACTTTTGATAAGAAACTGTTAACCTAGTTAAGTTCTAGAGATTGAAGCAATCAAATTTAATGGAGAATCCTTATATATTGATATATTGACTTGCAATTAGTGAGATTTACTTAAACTAGAGAGGTGATGATAGTATAAAATTCAATCTTAGTTCACACACTTAAAAATAGAGAAAGAATAAATTTGGGGGTGTGTGAATCTTACGAGTAATGAAAGAATATATTTGACTTTTGAGGGTCGAAAATTGAAAGAACTCATGAATTCATAATGCTATGTTTAATTCTTCACCAACATACATCGAGTTTACATTGGAGAAGTAGATTTTAATTATAAGAATGTTAGGCTATGTTTTTCATTGTATTGGATGAATGATGAACCCTATTGTATGTTTATTTTAATTCAAAAAAAATAGTTTAGTATTTCTTGATTGGTTATGCATTCTCATTGGACTATTTGATTGC
>CAIGRP010029396.1:0-21011 GCA_903798385.1 Fraxinus cuspidata | reverse complement strand
GTTAGGGTTTTACTATTTAAAGTATTGTAAGACCTTTGAGGCCGCCGTTTAGTGAATTGAATAAAAGTTTCTCGTGAGTTTTCTTATCTTTGTGAGATTGTTCATCTTTACTATAACCTTCCGCTACGTCATAATTACATAATCTTGTCGCTACATACATTTTTGAATTTACCATAACTTGCTCTTGTTTTCAAGTATAAGCCTCTAGTTGTACTCTTTTTAAGGCGATCCTTGAAGTTTCTTTAGACAGGGCATAAACATTAAAGGTATGTTTGGTACATAGAAGATAAACTAGATTGGACATTATAATGAACAATATTTTTTACTTTGCTTCTCTCTCTCCTTACTCAACAAGGCATGAATGATAATTGTTAAGACATCCTGTTTTGGGATCAAATGGAGATGCGAATGCCAGACGAACAATTCGATAATTTTCTCTAAGCGTTAAGAATATTCAGAGATAGTACTACAAATTTCATTTCAAGTTTGTTAGTGGATCATAGATTCTAATGTATAAGATTATATTTATTAAGGCATTATGTCTATTTGGTGATGGTAGTTGTCATAGTAGTTCGTCAACATTATCCAATAATCAATCACTTGGTAACTTTTATTAGAGATTTTTTTTTTTCAATTTTTTTCTTTTCTCACATTGATGTGCTGAAAAATTACTCCTTGTAAGGTTCTGGTTGACATGGTCGGAGTACCAAATTGGGCTTTTGAAGCTGCTGGCTAAGAAATGAGAGTAATGGACCTAGATACGGCTGCATACCAACCAGGACTTTATATTTGACACCAACTCAGGTAACGAGTAACTTCGATTCTTAGAGATGACGATCAATTTAATTTCTTAGTCAGCGTATTTTCGACTGAAACTACTTTTTAGAATGTTCCATAGCTCAAAACACATCTATCTATCACTTTTTTGGCATCTTATGGTCTTGCACTTAAATTAAAAGAGGTTCATTTTGCAAATAGGCTGGGACTATAAATGAGTCTGTACGTGGTAGTTAGGGTTTGTTTTGCAAAGCTTAAATTATAATTTAAGTTGGTCAAAACACTTTTTATCCACATTCCATGGACACAAACAACTTATTATGAATACAAATTGTGGTAACTTTTGAAGCAACTGTGCCTTTCCCCATTTTCCTTCGTCTCTTTAATTTCAGAAGCATTGCCAACTTTAACCTACGTATCCTTTATTAGTTGCATGTTCCCTGAAATTGTTCAAACTCTGCTCCGTGCATGCAGAGAGAAGCCGTGGAGGCACTTATTGAAGAACTTCCCATGTTTAGGCTTAAAGCTGTTCCTCCAGATTGTAGTGAGTGTCCTATGTGTTTAGATTGCCGCCAACTTTAACCTACGTATCCTTTATTAGTTGCATGTTCCCTGAATTGTTCAAAACTCTGCTCCGTGCATGCAGAGAGAAGCTGTGGAGGCACTTATTGAAGAACTTCCCATGTTCAGGCTTAAAGCTGTTCCTCCATATTGTAGTGAGTGTCCTATGCGTTTAGAAGAATTTCATGTGGGAAATGAGATAATTTTGTTTTTTCTATTAGTAACACTTTTGAATGTAGAGCCTAAAATTAATTGATTCATTTCCAATTCTTGATCATCGTTTGTTGAGGTTCATTTGTTCTCTAAACTCTCAAAAGGGTTTTTTTGTTTCTTGGTTGTTTTTTTTCTTATCAGTACTCTGTCCTGCGCTGCCCTGCCCTGCCCTGCCCTGCCAGATATATACACGATTGAATTTAAAAGATTGTGTTTTTGGGATACTCGTGCAATTTCTCATTAGATACATGCAGGTTTGTGGTCTACCTTTTGCATTTTGGGAAGTAAACTTGATTTTAGAGTAAGTAATATGGGCTTAAGAATTTTATTCATAGTCCCAATTCAATTAAAAAGCCCAATAAAGTATAACATTTTTAAAATTATTTTCTAGAAAAATCCATGTTAATATCTAAGTAATGTTGTCATATATGTGGTAATGTGTCTAATAGATTATGTGATTTTAGAAATTCTATCTAAAATATTCTAGGAAAATATCTAGTCTAAATATGTGGTCTATAAGCCTCATGAAAATATGAAGTCTAGAAGTCTCTAGGAAAAATGTATGATCGAGAAGTTTCATGTAAACCTTATATAAAGGGGTAGAGTGCCTCCATTTTGTAACAAGTCAAGTCAAGTGGTAAGTTTTGAAATTGAGAAATATAAGTTACCTTTTTATTTACTTATTTTTTCCTATTAGTGTTGTCTTTTTTATCAAGCCTTAGCCAAACCAAGTTAGTAAACCTCACTTTCCTCCAACAAACTGGTATTTGAGCCCTAAGGTCCTTGTGAAAAATGGCGAGTGGGATGATTCTTTTCAAGTCCCTCAACTCAACAAGGATAACTACGACAATTGGAGCATTAGGATGAAGGCATTGCTCAGGTCGCAAGATGCATGAGAGATCGTAGAGAAAGGCTACACGGAGCCACATGATGAGGTCACTATATCCCAAGCACAAAAAAAGCTTCGACTCTAAACACTTCGAGGTGAGTTTGAAGCTTTACATATGAAAGAATCAGAATCAATCTCTGATTACTTTTTAAGAGTATTGGCCATTGTGAACCAATAAAAGAGGAATGGAGAAAAGTTGAGTGACGCTCGAGTAATTGAGAAGATATTTAGGTCTTTATACTTTAAATTTGACTACATAGCTGTAGCCATTGAGGAATCTAAAGATCTAGCTAGTATGAGTGTCGATCAACTCATGGGATCTTTACAATCCCATGAGGAAAGACTAAAGAAGAAGGTGAAAGAAGAGTCATTAAAGCAAGCTCTTTAAACAAAGCTCACCTTGAACATAGGTGAAGGAAGGTTCAACAATAGGAGAAGCCAAATAGGAAGAGGATGTGGGCAAGATCAAGGAAGAAGTGCATTCTACAAGGAGGAAAGAAGCCAAAGCTTTTTTTCCACTAAAGGTCATGGAAGAGGAAGATGTACGAGGAAAAATGAAAGGCCAATGTATGACAAATCTCAAGTTAAATGTTACAATTGTCAAAAACTTGGCCATTATGCTTTAGAATGTAGAAATTGTACTAACCAAGTTGAGGAGAAAGCCAACTATGCTAGTCAGGAAAATGAAGTGGATCCTTCACTATTGTTGGCTTACAAAGGTGAAGAAAGCAGGGAAAAGAACACTTGGTACTTGGATACGGGAGCAAGCAACCATTTGTGCGGAAGAAGAAACATGTTAGTGGAGCTTGATGAATCGGTGAGTGGCAATATTACTTTTGGAGATGAATCTAAGATTCCCTTGAAAGGCAAAGGTAAAATCTTGATTCGCTTGAAGAATGGTACGCATTAATTTATCTCAAATGTATACTATGTGCCCAATATGAAGCATAACATTTAGAGTTTGCGACAACTCTTAGATAAGGGTTATGATATTTATTTGAAAGATCATAGTCTTTCAATAAGAGATGAAAGATAAAATTTGATTGATGAAGTCCCTATAACGAGAAATAGAATGTTTGCATTAAGCATTCAAAATAATGTTGCTAAATGCTTAAAAGCTTATTTTAAAGATTCATTTTGACTTTGGCATTTGATATTTGGACATCTTAATTTTGGGGGCTTAAAGTTGTTACGTAACAAGAAGATGGTGAAAGGTTTGCCTCCAATAAATCATGCGGATCAATTATGTGAAGGATGCTTACTTGAGAAGCATTCGAGGAAAAGTTTTCCAAAAGAAGCATCTAGAAACTAAGAAGCCCCTAGAACTTGTACATGCGTGTGTTTGTGGGCCAATCAATCCAAGCTCTCTTGGTAAGAACAATTACTTTGTTCTTTTCATTGATGATTTTAGTAAAAAGACTTGGGTCTATTTTCTCAAACAAAAATTAGAAGTAATTAGAACTTTCCAGAATTATAAAGCTCTTGTTGAAAAACAAAAGTAGTTATAGCATAAAAATCATGAGATCAAATAGAGGAGAAGAATTTACCTTCAAAAGTGTTTGAGAAATATTATGAGGAGAATGGAATTCGTCGCCCATTGGCGGTTCTATACTCTCCATAAAAAATAGATCAATTCTTAACATGACCCGTTGCATGCTCAAAAGTAAGAGATTGCCCAAAGAAATTTGGGTTGGAGCTGTTAATTGCGCTGTATACCTGTCTAATCGATCGCCTTCTAGAAGTGTGTAAAATAAGACACCACAGGAAGCATGGAGTGAAAGGAAGTCCGATATCTCTCAACTGCGAATATTTGGGAGCATTGCATATGCTCACATGCTGAATCAAAGACAGTCCAAGCTAGATGAGAAGCGTGAAAGGTATGTCTTTATCGGCTATGACTCTCGCTCCAAAGGCTACAAGTTGTGTAATCCAAGTAAGGAGAAGACTATCATAAGTAAAGATGTCGAGTTCGATGAAGAATGAGATACGGGTTGTGGTGTCCAAGAAGAAGACTACGCATTCTTGTCATTCTTTGACGAAGAAGAACAAGAGAATGAAGAGCTGCAAGAGCCTTTCAATCCACCTCCATCATCTGCTCATGGAGATGCTTCACCAGCATCTTCACAAGGAGAAAGCTTAAGCGAAAGGACACCACATATGAGGAGCCTACAAGAGCCATACGAGGTAACAGAGAATCAAAATGATTTTACACTTTTTTTTTCTTTTTGTTGATTGTGAGCCAATATAGTATGAAGAAGCAACGCAAAATAAAAGATGGAGAGATGTCATGGATGAAGAGATTAAGGCTATTTAGAAGAACGATATGTGGGAGTTGACTACTTTTCCCAAACGAAAAATGTGCGATTGGAGTCAAGTAGGTGTACAAGGCAAAGAAGAATACTAAAAGATAAGTAGAGAGATACAAAGTAAGATTGGTTACCAAATGTTACAACCAACAGTCGTGGATCGATTATGAAGAGGTAGTTGCCCCTGTTGCACGCTTAGAAACTATATGATTACTTATCCCTCTTGCCGCGCAAAATAAGTGGAAGATTTTTCAAATGGACGTGAAATCAACCTTTCTAAATGGTTATCTTGAAGAAGAAGTTTATGTGGAGCAACCAATGAGATGTAAAATAAAAGGGCACAAATGTAAAGTCTTAAAACTCAAAAAGACTTTATATGGGTTGAAACAAGCCTCATGGGCATGGAATAGTAGAATTGACAAGTACTTTCTAGAAAATGACTTCACAAAATGCCCTCACGAGTATATCCTTTGCACAAAGGTAAATGAGAAATGAGATATCTTGCTCATTTGTTTGTATGTGGATGATCTTATAATCACAAGAAATAATCTAAGTATGATCACTGATTTTAAAAAGGTCATGGCTCAAGAATTCGAGATGATAGATATCGGTATTATGGCCCACTATCTTGGGATTGAGGTAAAGCAAATGGAGGATGTTATCTTTATCTAACAAGAAGGGTACGAGAAAGAAGTTCTAAAGAAATTCAACATGGTGGATTGCAAGCCTGTATGCACCCCTGTCGAATGCGGAACCAAGTTATCGATAAACGTGAAAAAGTGGATCCAACACTCTTTAATAGTCTTTTCGGAAGTCTATGATACTTGACATGCACAAGACCAGATATCTTCTTTGGAGTTGGGCTCATCAGTCGCTATATGGAGACACCCACCATGACCCATATGAAGGCTGCAAAGAGGATTCTTCGCTACATCAATGGTACGCTTGACTATGGCTTAATCTATTCATCATCTAATGAATTCAAACTTGTTGGATATAGTGATAGTGATTGGGGTGGAGACATTGATGATAGAAAGAGCACTACTGGATATGTGTTCTAGTTGGGGGACAATGGATTCACTTGGAGCTCAAAGAAGCAATCGATCGTGGCACTATCTACATGTGAAGCTTAATATGTTGCCGCTACATCATGTGTTTGTCACGCGATTTTGCTTAGAAACTTGTTGAAGACGCTTGTAGTCTTACAAGATGAACCGACGAAGATCTATGTTGACAACAAATCAGTACTGGCATTGGCAAAGAACCCAGTATTTCATGATAGAAGTAACCATATCGATACAATGTATCACTTCATAAGAGAGAGCATTGCGAAGAATGAGGTATAGTTGAAATATGTAATCTCTCAAGAGCAGATCGCCGACATTCTTGCTAAGCCACTCAATCATGACGTGTTCCGCAAGCTAAGAACTTTACTTGGAATAGCAAAATCAAGTTTAAGGGGGGATGTTGGGAAATAAACTTGATTTTAGTAATATGTGCTTAGGAATTTTACTCATATTCCAAATTCAATTAAAGAGCACAACAAAGTCTAGCATTTCTAGAAATATTTTCCAGAAAGATCCATGTAAATATCTAAGTAAAAGACATGGTCATAAATGTGGTAATGTGTCAAGTAGATTATGTGATTCTAAAAATTTTATCTAGAAAATTTTAGGAAAATATCTAGTCCTAATATGTTGTCTAGAAGTTTCATGTAAACTTTATATAAAAGGGGTAGAGTCCCTCCATTTTGTAACAAGTCAAGTCAAGTGTGTAAGTTTTGAAATTCAGAAATATAAGTTACCTTTTTATTTACTTACTTCTTCCTATTAGTATTATCCTTTCTATCAAACATTAACCAAACCAAATTAGTAAACCTCGCTTTCCTCCAACAGTGCGCACAATTTCCACGTGGAATGCATTGGTCAGTGGCTTCGACTGAATTTGAAATGCCCCATATGTCGTTGTTCTGTCTTTCCAAACCTCGACCTAAGTGCCCAATATACGGGCTGATTCAGAGAGGTTATCAACGGCCTATGTCATCACAATATATCAATACATGCGAACCCGAAATACCGGTTCAGGTAGTGGAGTAAATAGCATAAGAAATACCGAAAATGGCATTCAGGTTGCAACTCATAACTAAGAAAATACGAGGTCGTGCATGTGCTTGTTGAACACTCTGCCACACTTCGACCTTAGACTATTTTTTAGGGTTCTCTGAATTCTGGTTTTACTATAACCACTAGAGGTTTAAGATGCTAAGTTGATTTTCCTCGTACCGTTGAGTAGTTTCTGCTCTCGTAACAATTGTAATGAAAGAATTTGTTGATTCATAACCCTTTTTCTATTTAATGTTATGCCGAATGTGTACATAGTTCTCTTCTTAATTTTGAGATTTCGTATAGTTCTTGAGACGACCATAATTTCTCCAATGGCAATGTTATATTCTTACGGGCAGTAGTTTATTTATTTATTTATTTATTTTTGTGAGTTTAGGTATGGTCAAGTTAGTATGTTCACGATACATTCTGACTCGCTAGTAAATTAGGCTAACTTGGTCAGAATATTTATTTTTCCAGTTTAGCATTATTTTCTTATTATTTCTATTATGTTAACACGATTTTATGTTAAAATTTTTATTTTATTCGGGGAATAAAATTTCAAGGAATTAAACTTATAATTATACTATGTACATGGAATTTTTTTCAAATTGATTTATAGGGACACTTAGCATTATTTCACTGGGCATTGGCAAAAAAAAAAAAGGTTCAACCACATAGGTGCTGCCAACATAACACATGTACATCGCATGTACAAAATTCCCTTGTACAAGGGGAATAACCCTTAAATTCATATAAAACTTTTCTTATTTACGTTTCCATCAAATCAAAGATATTTACAATTTTCTTTGTGAGTTTAAATATACTTACCAACAAGAAAAATTAGGGCACACATTTTTACAAATAAAATTGAGGAAGCCGTGGTGTGAGACTAAGGCTTCAGGGTCTGGTTCTATTCTTCTACGATCTAAAAGAACAAAAATGAGAGAACTCGTCTTTGTTGCTTTTTAAGTTATTTAATGTTTTTAAAGTTATATTTAAATTCCAAAAATGAAACTTGAGTCAAATGTATCCTTTGTTCTTGTGAATATTTTTAGGAGAGACCATTTATATCCATGTTGATTTCAAAAAATGCGCCAACAGAATCACTTCTACTTCTCATCCACATAGACATCACCTGTACACTGGAATACCCCGTTAGGAAGCAAATGCCATCAGTCGAGAAAAAGATCTGACGAATGTTTGCACTCCGACGGTCAAGTCAATGGCCGGACCAGAGAAAAAAAGAGTGCAAGTGAGGGAGAGAGAATTTGGATAGGGTTAGAAATCATCATTCATTTTGTGAAGTGAACTTATCTATATATAGGAAGAAAATGGCCATGTGAGATAGTTGTTGGACAAAGTCTAGGCCCAAAGATGTTACTTGATTAAGTGACCCGATACCATTAAATAATCAATGACGAGTCGAAAAATATAGAACCCTATCTGTCACGTGTATATCACGTAATTTATGGATATAACAATAGTCCCCCAAGTCTGAGTCGTACATTCCTGTGCAGGTTGGACTTTGAAATATAAGCTGTTAAGTAGACGAGGTCTTACAGATTGCCTTGAAAGTATCTATGCAAACCTGAATAAGAGAAGGTTTATAGATTGCCTCGAAAGATGTCGCATATAATTTGTTAAAATTTCAACAATATCTCTTCTATAATATGGACTAAACCAATATGTAATACAATATAATATCTCCACTGCACATTTTTAAATAAAACTTGGGGTCCATTTGCCCCTCAAATTACTCATGACAATAAAGTGAATAACGACATCAAATTTCTTTAAGATATAATTACAGAGAGCCTACCATGACCTACATGCTTGCACAACTTAGTGTAATAGTAGTGCTATAGTGAAGTAGCATGTTGATAATATAGATAAAAGTTACATACGTACTGGCAGTAGTGAATATAGTGTCATGACATGCTAACAATGATGTGGCACTTGTACTTGGCAACAATAATATAATGCATATGCTAGCAGTAATAATATAATGATACAAAGATAATAGTATCATAATAGTCCCCCGAGTTTGAATAGTATATAAATATGCGGTTTGGACTTTGAAATATAAGCCACTGTGATGAAGTTGATATAGAGACGCGACTAAATATATAAGCAGTTGTGATAAGCTGATGCAAAGGCGATGCTTACGACATAAATTGCAGAGGTGATGCTCTAAATGTGTAAGTAGCAGAGGCGATGTTGTAGACATGAGTAGTAGAGGTGACGATCTGAACATAAATAACAGATGTGATGTTCTGAATGTGTAAGTAGCAGAGGCGATGCTTTGAACATAAGCAGCAGATGCGATGCTCTGAATCTGTAAGTGGCAGAAGCGATGTTCTGGACATAATTAGTTATAATAAGCTGACATCCTTACATTGGGATGGCGTATCCATGTTAAGGGCTTCCTCCATGGTGTTTGATCTAGTCTTCGAATGTTTCATCTTCGTAGGTATTAAAGTGGGACCACCAATTTCTTTACGAAGCGGTAAATAATATAAACTCTCTGAAAATTAGTAGATGTAACATAGCTAAAGCGGAAACAAAGCTCTGAAAGATAGGGAACTGTGATACAGTCGATGCTGAGGTGTTGAGGCATGATGAGCTCTTTGAAGATAAATGCAGCTGTAATGCAACATCTCGTAAGCTGAGACATCTCGTAGAGCGAGAAATGACTATCAAGCTAGTGGCTTATCTTGAACTTTGGATGTCTTATATGCTAGCCTCGAATAGAAGATGTCTTATAACTAGGCTCAATGATAGTGAGAGGCGATGAATAAACATCTCGCGAATAGCTCTCAAAATATCGGAGTCTTATAAACTGGCATCAGATAAACAAGGTATTATAGCTAGGCTCGACGATAGTGAGAGACGAGGAATAAACAAATCGTACGCCAGGAATAATCATCGATGAGGCGAGGAATAAACATCCCGTGAATAGCTCTCGAACTATCGAAGTCTTATAGGCAGTCTCTAATAGACGAGACTTTACAACTTGGCTCAACGATAGTGAGAGGCGAGGAATAAACATCTCACGAGATCAGAAATAATCATCTAGCGAAACAGGGAATAAACAACCCTCAAAGACATTACTTGATTAATTGACCCAATACCATTAAATAATCAATGTCGAGTCAACGAATATAGAATCATCTCCGTCATGTGTATGTCACGTAATTTATGGATATAACGGTCCACATAAGTTTTTTGTGTGTGTGTGTTTATCAAAATTTTAATCTTATGTAAATTTACTTAAATAGATGTATATAAAATTAATTAAAAATATAACACTCTAAATTCATCCACCAAAATTTATTTTCATTAAATCATTTTGAAGAAAATTTTTGAAGTTTTTCTATTTTTTCTTTACAGCATCACCATTAGTATCCCTACCACCATTTCAGGCGGCTGGCTAACTTTTAAAGTTGTTATCAGGCTTGAAATTTTCATGTTGGATCCTATTATACCCCCTCACAGACCCCTTATGTTCTCACGCATGTGTACAAAGGGCGGATCCGACACCTGGGGATCCAGGGCGGTTGTTTGTGCTACTTATTGAATCTTAAGTGTCTTCATTTTGATCCTACAGTTTCTCCTTGTCACTCCACAAAATCGTTCGTGAGTATATTTTTCAACTCCCTTTGTCAAACCTATCTTTACTCTCTTCCGCTAACATTTGAACAGTTAAAATTACCTTTGAGTAAAATCAATTATACACATTTGAAGGCTGTTCTAAACATCAAAATTGAAATTTCCAAGAAACCCATGAGCGGGGGCAGATTTAGTACCCGACAAGCTGGAGTGGCCACCCGTACTGAATCCGTCGAGAGAAAAAGATTAAAAGAAGATTTTATATTATATATATACCCGTTAGTGCATAAATGTTAAATGATAATAGCTCAAATGGTTGAGCGCTCCACTCCACGCGAGATGAATGGGGATCTTTTCCTTTTACATTCACTCTTTCTTTTAATGTTTTAATAAATAATAAATAAATAAAAATTGTACCAATTTTTAACCAAGAAAGGGTGTTTCTCATATTTTGAAGTGCTTGTTTTGGATTCAAATGATTGTGGGTTCGATTCCAATTACCTTCTATCCTTCTTTTAATTTTTTTAAAAAATTAAATTAAAAAACTAAACAATTATATATTATTAGTTTTCGTTTCCGAAATATTTTTTTAAAGAAACTTATTGATTAAATTATTATTTCATAATATATACTTTTATTATTAGATTTTATCAATTTGTAAAATTAAATTTGGATTTAAGTACTGTTTTTTTCTTTTAAGAGTACGAAAACCAATAAGTCAAAAATAGTTCTAGTTCTAAAAATTATTGTTTTAAAAATTTTGCATAAATTTGGCCTCAACTCGAAATTTGTCTTTTCCGTTTAATCATTTTTAAGTATAAACTTCATCTTATTTCATTTAAATTCGTAAAAACTTGAAACTTGATCATTCGTATATGATTGACAAATGTATTTTTTTTAAAAATTTATTTGGGTTGTATTGAATTATATTTTCATATGTCTATGCCTTTTACATTTTAGTGTATTTATATAGTGATTAAATTTTTTTAATATTATTTAATTAAGTATTAATAAACAATCTCGCTTTACGGTGGTCAACCGCCGCTCTAACCGACTCAATATCTTGGATTATTCACTGTTCATGACATAAACACGAAAAACTAAATCCAGCCACATAAAGATCAATTTTTACAAATTTCAAAGATACCCACATGAGGATTCTTCCAGGAAAACGCTCATATAAAATCAATTTCATGACTAGTCTTCAAACATAACCACCATTCAAAATCTTATGCTTTTTTTCCCATCGAAACCCTTGGGTCCATTGTTAAGAAAGTGACATGCGGTGGAAGAAGTGGATGAGATGGGGTTAAAAAATGAGACATATAAATGGTGGATAGATATATAAAAAATGGAGTGGATCGTGTGGATAGATATATAAAAGAATTGAAGATAAATATATGAAAATGGTGTGGATGTATATTGCTAAAATGAATTAATTTAATAATGACAATATTGAAATGTGGAATGGGGGAGAATAATACACACACACACACACACATATAAATTTTAGAATTTTAATAGGGATATATATAGAGTGAGATGGATGTAAATAGCGGCTCCCTATTTTTAACAGTGATATAAGGGCCGTGGATATTTTAGGGGTTTACCGTGTAACTTAGTATGTTGAGTATTTATTTATTGCAGTGTTGGTTTTCTACAACGGCTGAGGTAGAAGCTTGGAAGACTCTTATCGCCAATAAAGTTGTCACACCTCGACATAGACCTTTCATGAAAAGAAAAGTATAGTCTTCGTCTAAGAATATATAATTACTTTTGGAAAGAATAATGTTACCTAATATCAGTAGTGCTGACGTCAGTTTAGATGGCCACATGTGATCTGTTCAATTAAATGAATCATACATTGCATTTAACTGAATCTATCACCATACAATTGTCATCTAGATTGATATTTGATATCACCCTTTTGGAAAGCCCTAAAAGATGGACTCAAGTAAAATAAGAATGCTCGACACTTGGACCATAGAGATTAACACACAAAAGGCATAAAGAAGAAAAAGCAAAAGAATTTTGTATGGACATACAAAAAGAGAATGCAAAAGTTGTAGTGCTCTCTTTTAACTATCATTTCTACGTGTATTTGCACCTTCTGGGAGGCCAAGAAAGTTACACTTCCCAACTAAAGGAATTAGAACTCTAGTGTTTGGCACGATAATTTTATTTATCGTAAATAGTATTAAAAGAGAACGTGTAGTCGTGTAATAAAATTTTTATATCGAAGATTTCATTTAGTGAGGTTGATTGCAACTCAAAATCGAGTTGAAGATGAAAGACTGCCTTTTCCACACCGCAAAAAATATTATACAAATACATGCAAATCCGTGTCATTTCATTTATTTATTTTTTTTTTCATACTTTTTGGAGGCTGGAGGAATTGCAAATTTTCACATCCAATCTATAAAGTTATTCATTGGAGCACACTAATAATCGATTAATTACTTGATATATCATTGAAGTTAATTAAGTTAGATTTTGTGTGTGTGTGTGTGTTAAGGGACAAAAGTAGTAGTATAATAGTGTACACATAAATAGCATGAGAGAGAGAGAGAGATTGTAATAACCAAATTTCTTTTCTTTCCGTCTCTTTTTTCCTCTCTGTCTCTCTTCCATGTCATCTATCTTTACATTATTATGTACATAATGATGTACAAATATTGTTACTCCCTTTTATTTAATCAACATGATTTGTTTTCAAACGTAGAAAGTAGGAAGAAAGAATACGGCTTGTATGGATCGTCTTTCTTCACATACTGGACAATAACAAGTTTATGTTTGATTTGGTTAAAATTCAATTTTTTAGGAAATCTTTATAAAATTTGATGAAATGTGCCATTTAAAATAAGTTTGAGGAAAAATAAATTTTAAAAAATGGAGGCCAAACATGAACTAAGCCTTTGTTAGAATAATCTATAAATGATCAAATTTCATTTTCAACCACATATTAAAATGAATCCGCAAGTAATATTCATGTATCAACTACTCCTATCTACTTATAAATTAAAACGTTCATAAATTCTTTACAAACTAAGGCTATATAATACTTCTAGAAAAGGTTAATTGAAGCACCCCGTGAAGTTTTTGACAATTGTAATTTGTCCTCTTAATAGTTTTAGAAATATAAAGCCGCCCTTTATTTATTTATTTATTTTTTGTACTAGCGAGACTATCAACATAAACTAATTCGTATAGGGTGCATCGAGTTAGATTGAACATTATACCATAAGAAAGAGAAATAAATATTAAAATTTGTCAATTATTTTATTCATTCATGTTCATCCATTGTACAAAGCATATTATTATGGTATGTTTAGTACATTGAATATTACAATAAACATAAATCTAAATTTAATTTTTCTTTAATAATGTTCAATATTGTGCAATTTCATATTATAGGGCACATGTAGTGTAGTTATATACTAAATAGGACTTACTATGCATAATATTTAATTTTAGAGCCAATTTGACAATCATTAAAATATTTTATGATTTGTTATATGATTATTTTTAATTACACATTTACACAATAAAATATTTTATATGTATACCAAATTTTTTTCCTATTTTTCAACTATATACTCTAAAAAATCACGATTCAAAACTTTTTTTCTAAAATAATGGTTGTCAAAAAAGCTCTTAAATTTGTTTTCTTCTTCAACATTATATATAATATTGTGCAATCCACTTTATTAAGTCATCATAGGATCCACAAGTAATATATACTTTTCCACCACTTATATCCGTCTGTTTATAAACATTTTTGAAAAGATGTCTACTTGTAAGATAAACGAATCCATATACTTCAAAGTTAAAATTCTTTTCAAATTTAGCCTCTATTTGGAAAATTTATAAAAAAATTATAAAGAGAAATAATAAGTACAAAAATAGTGGATCGTACAAAAAGTGTAAATAAAATAAGTATTAATTATGAACGCGTGGTTAAAATTATTAACCATTTATAAAATTTTATCCAAACGTAGGCTTAATAATTAGTTCACCAATTGCCAAAATCAAATATGTATACTTTTTCAAGACACCGGGTTATGACCTCGAGGATTATGTACTAAAAAAATATTGTCTTACACCTCGACGATGTTAATATATATTAGTGAAGGTGCCATTATGATTACTTTTGTCCCTTTATTATATATCTCTTGTATACACTTTTCTGAAGGACTCTTGTATGCATTTTATTTGTTTAATAAAAAAAAATTGGTTAATAATGAAAATAAAGGAAAATAATAGTTGTATGGCTAATAACTAATGATCAATTCAAAACGAGTATTCGAGATCTGTTGTTCAATTTAATATTCACACATTTAATTATAGACACTTATTTTTAAATTAATATGTCATCAATTTGATGGGTTAGTGGTGATGTTAACGAGATTAAATTTGAGATGTCATGTTAATTTAAAAATAAAGTGTTAATAATTAATTGGATGGACAACAAACTGGATAGTAAAAATTGGATAGCAGATGTCAACTAATTCAGGACTTGTTTACATGAAAATCCAAATATGGGAGGCTATATTGACATTTCAAAAGTTTCAGGTGGGTATCTCCAATTACCTATACCTTAGGAACGATTAATGAAAGAAAACAAAAACCTTGGAAATAATTGATTCCTCAATGATTTGTAGAGAATCTAACTTGATGAATCACAATTCGCCACGTTTAAAAAAAAAAACTCTCAAAACGAAATTTCATGGTCTTCTCCGTATACAATAAAATCCTTGAAAAATTATTTCCTTGCATGAAGTTGATGATCAATGCCACTGTACAGTTTCCTTAATAATGGAGTTTAAAAAACAATAAATCTTTCACTTTATTTTTTCTTTTTCCAAAATAAACTTTTTCCTCTTTCTTTCTCATTTTCTTCTTTGATTTTCCTTTTCCAATTCTTCTTCGGAATAATAAAAGTAGTTTAAGAGCAAAATTTAATGGAAAATTCAGGTAAATCTTTGAAAAGAAGCGGTAGTGATACATCAATGTCCGATACTGATTCAACAACGAGTCAACAAGATTTTCATTCTCTACCACCTGAATCACCGTTTCGTTCAGATGATTCTCATGTTGAAAATGATAAGTGTAGTAATGGAAGTAATAGAGCTATTGTTGCTGTCGACACTCCATCGCCGCCCGGAAGACCCAACTTACCGGCGAGTTCTCCGGCTGTTAGAGGGAAGGGATTTAAGCCTTGGCCACATTCAGAAAGGCCCACGTCGGGAAATCATGATTTTCCGGAGAAGAACGGTCGGAGTGGTGCTAGTAATCTACCGGTATCGGGGCTTAACCGGTATGTAAGGGATGAACCCCCGCCGGGAGTGATGAAGGTGGAAAAAGTGAGGGGAGATATTGGTGGGGTGGAGCAGGGGTACCGTGGAGGTGTAGGTAGTGGTGGGGAGGATGAAGTGGGTGGGGAGAGGCAGTCGAGGGAGGCTGTGGAGTCGATATTGAAGAGGTCGAAAGCGGAGTCGAAAGTGAAGAAAGTAGCATTGTTTTTTAGAGTGTTGGAAGTGATAGCTTGCTTGGTTTCGTTCACGGTAATGGCTGCCGATAAAACTCAAGGGTGGAGTGGCGATTCATTTGATCGGTATACAGAGTACAGGTACGATTCTTTGTTTTGATTCTCAATTTATTTGTTCTCTTTTATACTGTTTATGAAATTGAGATTTGGTTTTATTAATGAATAATAAAATTGTTGTCTATTGACTCTCGATTTTATGTCTTAAAAGCTTGAACTTTGTATCACCACGGCCTTTGCCACGAA
The DNA here is from genome assembly GCA_903798385.1 of Fraxinus cuspidata. NCBI lineage: Eukaryota > Viridiplantae > Streptophyta > Magnoliopsida > Lamiales > Oleaceae > Fraxinus > Fraxinus cuspidata. Next base: position 4,760 of record CAIGRP010029396.1, on the reverse strand, counting down.
TTGTGGTGGCAGAAACGTTTCTTTCTTTTCATTTTACCAGAAAAACAAATAAGAAAATGCCAAGGAATTTCGCTATTTTAGTCCCGCATTTTTTCTTTCGCAGAACAAATACTATATTAAAGAAATCGATATTTTCGTGTTAATGAATCAAACAAGGTGCGATTTCGCAGAAGAAATACTAGATTAAAGAAATTGACATTTTGGTGTTAGCGAATCGAACAAGGTTTGATTTCACAGAACAAACACTAGATTAAAGAGATGGACATTTTAGTATAAGTAAATCAAACAAGGTGTGAAAAAAGTGTTTTCACACACAAGCCCCCGACGAAAATCCACCCGAACAGAGTCCTCTAGTTTCTAGACTTTTAACTCCAAATCGTTATAAGTTTACTTCATTTTCTCTCGACAGTGAAGCCCAAGATAGAGTCTACTTCTCGCCTTTGATTTTCGTTTCTAGTATTTGCTACTATTGGTAGTATGGAATGAAGTGTTTAATCCATAACAATTAAGCTGATTTGTTATGCTCTTTTATGCAAATGCTAAGGATCGTGACTGATGTGTAATAATGGAATTAATCTTACCAAGTTCACTTCCTAATTATTTCAATCCAAACTATTTATCTATGTTATTTCGTGACGCAGGTATTGTCTATTCGTGAACATTATTGGATTCGTTTATTCCGGTTTTCAGGCAGTTGATCTGGCCTATCATTTGGCCACGGGCAATCACGTCATCTCTGATTATCTACGATACCATTTCGATTTCTCAATGGATCAGGCAAGTAATTTTCTCACATGATATCTGTAAACAATGTAGAAATTGGTATGCGGTTTCTAAAAGGACGCTCTTATTCGTGTTTGGCAGATTCTGGCTTACCTTCTAATGTCAGCATCATCCTCGGCAGCTACCCGGGTGGATGATTGGATAATGAATTGGGGACAAGACGAGTTCACATTGTTCGCCAGTGCATCTGTGGCGATGTCGTTCGTGGCTTTTATTGCCTTCGCCATTAGTTCTGTCATATCAGGTTACAATCTCTGCAACCGCGATTCAATTTGATCTTTGCATCAGTATGCAACCGTATATCCTTGAGAAATTTCTGCATGAAAATTTGATCACAATTGAATTATGATATTGTATATTCGTAGGAGTAGATCAATAGTAGTTTTCTCTGCATTTTGTACGGAGTTCATGAAATTATCATGTTTCGATAAATTATTCCATATACTATGTAGCAAGGGTTACTTATTTTGAGATGACAATTGATGAACTTCCGGAGCGAACAAAGATGCAGGGAGAACATTTTACGTTGTAGTTTACATTTCGGATTATGCTACTTGGCTCGGGATAAAATCCCGGGTCAAACCAGGGGCGCCTGGGATTTTATACCGGGCCATACAGCTTTTTTGTTACATTTCTCCATTCACATTCTTGCTGACTTGTCAAACATGACAAGTCATTGGTGGCCAATAAATTATCCCGTGCCATACAGCTTTTTAGTTACATTTCTCGATTCACACTCTTGCTGACTTGTCAAACACGACAAGTCATTGGTGGCCGATGAATTTATTGGCCCAGCTCATCTTTATGGCGTCAAAGAACCGGGGGAGAATTTTAGAGAAACGGATGAGGAAATGCTTCTTCACTAAACTAAAGAAGAAGGGTAATAAAGAAGGATGTGCAGACCTTTACAGATGACTGGGAAAGGAACGTCGAACAATGAAGGCAAGAAAGTTCCTATTTGTGATTACAAGAAACGACTGATTGCATTCACAAGGAGTTACAAATACAAGAACAAAAAATAATCAAGTACTCGGTGTAATGGAATTTCTATAAATTGTAGAAATTAAATCATTTAACCTCACAAATACAGTTTCTCGACTCGGCAACAGTCTACAATAAATTAAGAAAAAAAAAAAAGTTAAAATCGTGTTCCTAATCCTGTCAGAACTAATGCAAAGGCTCGTAGGGAAAACAGTAAGGCCGTAAGGGCATACATAGTTCTAGCAATAGGATTGGTGGAAGTCCGTTGCAGCTGACATTCCATAGAATGGCTTTAACTGGAGAGATGAAGGCAGAATAAGAAGCTAAAGCAAATGAAACATCATTGGTAAACACTATCGTGCCTAGAAGAACTAATGATGAAGATACTGATGAACTCTTGGACGAATTTTTTATGATGATGAATATATTCCGTTGAAAAATATCAGGAATGATTATGCAAATACACCAACTTTCTCAAGACTACCAATCCAGATCAAATTTGAAGGCGGGGAGGGAAATAAATAAGCGTTTGAAGTGTACATTCCATAGAAGGGCTGTTACTCTAGAGGAAAAAGATGAAGCACTAGAGAAAGCAAAGGCAAATGCAACATCATCAGAAAACAGTTTTACTTTAGTCATGCATCTGAAGCATATCTAAAGACGATTCTTCTTGATTATCCAATCGAAGTAATGGCCAATGTTTGTTCAAAAAGTCGAGATTTCATTCTCCTCACCAAACTGGACACATTTAAAGACAAATATCATTACCGACGTGATGGTGGCATGCTGAAAAAGGTTAGGATGATTTTGTAGTTCGAAATATTTTAGAAGAATGTGATGTCTGTGTGTTTCATCTTGCTAGTGGAATAAATGAAGTAATCATCCTTGATGTCAGCATTTTTCAAGTTGTAGAGGTGGTGTTGCCATTAGAATGCCCCCTAAGGCATAAGTACCTTGAAGATCATATCTTGGCACCACTGCAGGTTCCGGAATGATATTAAACTCTCAATAAGTTTTTTGTCATTTCTACAAAGGCTCAACCACAATTAAAATCAACTATGCAACAATTGAACAATGCCATGCACGAGAATCACGTGCAGTTCGCGTACGAGCGCACACTTGCACGTGTGTATATGTTCTCTCTTTCTTCTTCTTCTTCTTCCATTTTTTCCTTCCGAAAGTGTTGCATAACACTAATACCCCTGAGAACCATGATAAATAAACCTCAACAATGAAGTTTAGTTAATCATACTACATTTAAATAAAGAGAGGCGGAAGAACTACCACTTACACGGATGTCTCCAACATGCCAATATTTCTCCATTTATTTTGGCTTGGCATCGTGTATAAAAGGGATAGGATTTCTTGCTTTTACTCATTTTTCTGTGACTATAAATATCTTCTTTTCCTTCGTTGCTGCTATTGCCTTTATTATGATCTTGCCATTTTTTCTTTTTCATTTATAACTTGAGAATAATGCAATATATCTACTCTACTATGCACAGATGGGCCCACATTTGAGTATATTTATCTGAAAAATCACTAATCTGTACGAGATGGCGTTTCTCTCACCACATGACGTTTGCCTCGGTTGTAATAAATGGTTCTGTAGAATAAGGTATGTATTGAAAACTAAAAAATTCAGTTGAAAAATCTGAGGAATGAATCTGCAACAACACCAACATTATCAAGAGTACAAAACAAGTTCAAATGCAATGGCTAGGAGGGAAATAAATAATCTCTTAAAATGTAAGTCCCGTGGAAGGGCCGTTACTCAAGAGGAAAAAGATGAAACACTGGAGAAAGCAAAGGCAAATGCAGCATCATCAGAAAGTCGATTCAGTTTAGTCATACGTCCGACACATGTCTATAGATGATTCTTCTTAATTATCCTTTCTAAGTGAGCAAGGGTCAATGTCCGTTCGAGAAGTTGAGATTTTGTTCTCCATTCCGAACTCAATACATTTAAAGCAAAATGCCATTACCAACGTGATGGTAGCTTACTGAAAAAGGTTAAAGATGATTTTGTTGCTCATAATTTTTTTTGAAGAATTTGATGTTAGTGTGTTTCATCTCGCTAGTGGAATAAATGATGGTATTGTCCTTGATGTTAGCATTTTTCGAGTTGTAGAGGTGGTGACGCCACCATAATGCCCTTGAAGGCATAAGTACTTAGAAGATCATATCTTGGCACCATCGATACACATCACGAAATGACATTAAACTCTCAAACTCTCTAAATTTCTCCTCATTACTACAAAGGCTCATTCACTATTTAAATCAACTATGCAACAATTGAACAATACCATGCACGAGAATCACACGCAGTTCGCATACGGGGCACACACTTGCACGTGTGTATATGCTTTGTCCTTGTTCTATTTCTTCCATTTCTTCGTACCGAAAGTGTTGCACAACAGTTGTACCACTGAGAACCATGGTAACTAAACCTCAACAATATTGAAGTTTAGTTAATCATACTACATTTAACAAAAGAGAGGCGGAAGAACTACCATTTATTCCCCAAAAGGCCATTATTTTTCCTTTGATTTTGGCTAGGCACTCTGTATAAAAGCGAATTAAGATTTCTTGCATTTACAAATTTTTTTGTGATGATACATATCTTCTTTTCCTTCATTGCTGCTATTGCCTTTATTGTGATCTTCCCATTTTCTCTTTTCCATTTATAACTTGTGAATAATGCTATATATCTACTCTACCGCCCACAAATGGGACTGTTGGGATTCTTGCACCCAAGAATCAATCAATTTCACAATTGACAGTAAATAATCGAGAAGTGCAGAAATGTAAAACTCAAGAAATGTTCACCCAGTTCGGCAAATGCCTACTCTGGGGGGCTCAGAGGTAATTTGAGCCCGTCACTATGCAAAGAACCTTCCAAGAGAATTTTCCAAGGTTTACAATCAAGAACACCAATCAGACAATCCCTAATCTATGTTGTTCATCAATCCAAAATTGGATTTCACAACATCTAC
>CAIGRP010029386.1:0-10632 GCA_903798385.1 Fraxinus cuspidata | reverse complement strand
CAATCAATAGAAAAAATAAATTGTATTCATAATTCTAATGTTCATAGAAGGGAAATGAAAGAGAAATATTGAAAATACATATTATTATTTTTTTCTTTTTTTCTTTTTTTTTGTGAAAGTCTCCCAAAATCTTGTGATTAATTAGAGACAAATTTTGAGATTTTATTTTAGTACTTTCTGCTTAAAAGTTAGTACCATAGAGATTTTTATAAAAGTCTCTAAAGTTTGAATACCCCAAAACTTATAGAGACTCCTAAAAAGTTTTAATTAAACACACCGAAATTTTTAGAGACTTTTTAAAAGTTTATAAATGCCTCAATTGAATACACTAATACTTTTAGAGAGTCTCCAAAAGTTTATATTAAATACCCCTAAACTTTTTAATAAAGTCTCAATTGAATACACCCTCCCTAAATCAAAGATGGCCTTAAATTGTGTTAGCAGGTATGCAGGGAGCAGCAGATATGCAAGGAGGAATCTATTAGCCAGGGTAGGATTAGAAAAAGGCAATCCATTTAAGTATGAAATTGTGAAGTATATATATGCAACTTCTAGCATCAGTGTTCCAGATGCATTTATAATGAAGCCCTTAGCAAGTGAAGCTTGGTGCACAGAATCAAATTGGATGGGTTATGTAGGTGTCTCAACTGATGAAGGAAAAGTTGCATTAGGAAGAAGGGATATTTTGATTGCATGGAGAGGAACAGTTCAACCAATAGAATGGGTGAAAGATTTTGATTTCCCACTTGTACCAGCAACCAAGATTCTCGGAAAAAAAACTGGTGGTGCTAATGTACACAGCGGTGTGCTTTCGATTTATACTTCAACTGATAAACAATCGAAATACAACAAAACAAGTGCACAACAACAGGTATATACGAATTCATTGAGATATATTATCGTATTGAGAAATTGACAAAAAATATATAGCGTTGAAAAATGGGTCATTGGTTGCCCGTGTGGGATGTTGACCTTCAATATCATCCCTGAGCTCCTCTAACAAGAAGAGAAAGAAACATATGCTGACTAAGCATGAAAACAGACAGAAAATGAAAAGGGCTTGAAGATGTTCATTAGAATACTCACAAAAGTTGGCATTTGGATTGAGGGTTTTTAACCTCTTCCCCTTGTGATTGAGTGCAAGTGGATTCAACCTCTTTTAACATTTTAGGAAAGTTTCTTGAACACAACTTAATTATCAGCACTATATGTAGAGTTACACTAGAAATCAAAGGTAAATTCCATTGTTAATTGCTATAAAATGACACCAGGTTCTATCGGAGGTAAGGCGACAAGTTGATAGATTCAAGAACGAAGAATTGAGCATAACAGTGACAGGCCACAGTTTGGGTGCTGCACTTTCAACATTGTGTGCAGCAGACATTGTAGCCAATGGTTACAACAGGCCGAGTGACCGACCAAACAATCCTTGTCCCGTGACAGCGTTCAAGTTTGGCAGTCCACGAGTTGGGGACTCGAATTTTAAGGAACTTCTAGACTCTATGAAAAAACTTCATATACTAAATGTTCGTAATGCAGCAGATCTTGTTCCTCACTATCCACCATTTGGGTACACAAAAATCGGAACTGAGCTACTAGTCGATAGTAGAATCTCCCCTTTCCTAAAGTATCCTGGAGATGTTGTAAGTTGGCATATTTTAGAGCCTGGTTATTTGCATTCAGTAGCAGGAACAAAAGGGAGTGAAGGAGGGTTTCACTTGGAAGTTAACAGGGATATTTCTCTTGTAAACAGGAGATCAGATGCTCTCAAAGATCAATATTCAGTACCCACTTTTTGGTGGTGTCAACAGAATAAGGGTATGGTTCAACAGGACAATGGCCATTGGGAATTACACGACCATGAGAGCAATGATAATTGATGGTGTTTATATCTTTGCATGTAACACTCTAATATACTATCTAATATAACCCCCCTTAAACGTGATTACAGAATTGTAGCTCTAGTTTTTAGACAAGTAATTATTGAAGCCATCGTATGAATCAGAAATCAAAAAACGGGATGCTTTTACAAGTGATTGATTATTGGCCAAACCATTGATCTTTATTCTATTCTTCTGCAACAAGTCATTGAATAGAAACTCGTTTTTCACACTTGTTAGGATCGAAGCACAATACAAAATGTAATGTCTTACAAGCATTTTTACGAACACTTGTAACCTTGAATAATTATTGAATAGAGTTTCAAACAATTAATAATTTATAATAGGAAAGAGTTTACAATAATTTGTAGTATTAAGTATTAAATCTTTATAATACTTCTAAAAAAATATTTGTTTTACATGCACATGATGCTTTGGATTTTATATACCTGTCTAAATGACATTAGCAAGCCCATGTGGACTGCCATGTCTGCTCATTATTTTTAATAATCAATTACGCGTCTTGTGGTTAAGTCGTCTTTGGAATCTAACATAGACTTCGGTTGCAATTAATTGAATTTAAATGACCCTATAATTGCAAACTGAAGTTCAATAACCTAATTACTGCTAGGGTAAAAGTTGGGTGACCACCGGGACAATTAACTCAACTAAAAACACGTTTCTGTAACATTTTTTATATATATATAAGAGAATATATCTTGGGAGTACCTGTTAATACTAAGTCAAAGATAGCCAAATAGATATTCTAAACTGTTGCCACCAACAAGCCCAAATTCTCCACATCTTTCTCCTCGAATCTCTCCCTACTCTTCACCTTTTAAGTCCATCTTGCTACTCAAAGGTTTAGCAAATCATCATTAGAAACAGATAAACAAAGCAAGAACACCCCAAAAAAAATGTCTTCCAAAGTTTATTTACTGTTCAATTTGTTCTTTGCCCTACACTTAGTTGCAGTGCATTGTGTCGAGTTTCGTGTAGGCGGCGACGCCGGCTGGGCCGTCCCCTCGTCGATGAATGATCAGCTATACAATGATTGGGCTTCCAAGAACAGGTTCAAGATTAATGACACCCTATGTAAGTAGTATTTATTTATTTCTTCCTATTTCTAAACTCTTTCTGCATGCACATTATCAGAGAATTTTTTGAGTGTACTAATATGAAAAATGCAGGCTTCGAGTATAGCAAGGATTCTGTGTTAGAGGTGACACAAGAAGAATACGAGAAATGTCGATCGACTCATCCTATGTTCTTCTCCAACAATGGAAGCAGTATCTATACATTGGACCATCCGGGCTTGTACTATTTTATAAGTGGTGTTGCGGGACACTGTGAGAGGGGACTGAAGATGATTATCAAAGTTTTGGAGCCACAAAGCCCTCCTCAGGTAGCAAACCAGACTTCAAACTCATCAACTGCCAGTGCTGCATTTGAGTTTCCTGCTGTTAATTCTACTCTAACTCTTCTTATTCTATTCTTGTCATTTTCTTGGGCCATCTTCGTGTAATTTTAGTGCAATTGTTTTTGAGTTTCAACTTAATAGGGACTCGAAATGTCGTTTTTTTGGATAATTTAAACTCTTGGATTTCGATTGGTTTTCAGATTCTTGGTTTTGGTTTGAATGACATCATGAGTAGAGTGATTTGATATATTTATATGAGTAGATTAAGACATTGTTTGGTACGTCATACTATGTCTTAATTATATTGTATGAGTCGATATTATAAATGGTCATTGACCTTCGACTGAAATTTAAAATCGGAAGTTAAATTTTGTTATATAATCGATTACTCTTTTAGCAACACCCACTCCAAATCCTATGTAGCTCCATTAAATCTTAATAATGATTAACGGTTATCGATGTTATGAAATTACATATATCTTCTACATAAAATGTGGATTTTGAAAAAAAAAAACCTCTGATTCAACCAAAATATCTTGAATTGTTCCTTTTAACTCTTGACACTATTTTCATGTAAAAGTCACTGAAACAAGAGGTTAATTGAAAGTAATCGACAATTTAAAGGGTATTAATCGACGTCGAGGTTTAATTACTGCTATGTTGGATATGGCATTAATTAGTGGTCAATTATTTAAATTATTTAATTTCAGTGACTAAATAGGTCAAGATAATACTTTAAGGACTAATTTGAAATTTCATCCGTGCACATCAAGATTTATTCGGCTGCTATGTTGCATTTTTTCCTTTTAAAGTTTTTCAATCAATCATTTATTGTTGTATAGTCTAAGCATGTCTCGTTGCTAATAGTTGGTAGCAATTCAAAGAGACAATAGATGGTCGACAATAACTCGTCATCTCACGATTCACGACAAACTATCCTTGAGGATAATGACGATAATAATCTGATTTTTATCTAAACCAACCAGTGATAATATTATTTCTACATATTTATTTGCCTCTTGGTCTATTGATCCCTCTAACTGAATTGGATCTAATCGACTGTGGCTCAGTATGGCTCTTGCCCTTCAACCAGAATCAAATGGTTCATTTTGGAAAATCCCAAATGATACCGATTCGATACATTTTGACAAGAATAGGATCCATCGAACCATGCTAATCCTAAATTCATGGCAGTAAATATATACGAATCATTGAGTTAATGGAGCTATAACTTTCACAGGAAAATGTTCAAATCTAAACGGCTTCTTCGGCTTCTTAAAATATTTTGTTGTGCGATGCTCCCTTATGATTTCTTGTTCATTTATTATTAGCAATTTGGCTTTTGACTATGGTTTTCTTCCAAATATTCTGTTAGAGGGTTGAGGTTTAAAAGACGATGAAAAAATGGAGATATGGGTGTACGAAAATAAGTTAGGAATTTCCATTATAGTTAAAATGTGGTGCGACTAACATATATTATTTAGAACGTGGACAAATCAAATACCATACACATGTATAGACTAATATTTTCAAATTATGAATCACTCAAAATATATTAATAAAAAGTGACTTAAATATATTAACATGATTTATTAAGAAATATTATCATGGCTGTCGTGAATTACTTACTAGGAAAATGTTCTTATTAATATCCCACGTATTTTTATGCATAGTTATAAAACCCGGCACGGACCGGTTGGTCGGGCAGGAAAACTGGTGGCCCGGGCCCTTGTCCAGACCGGGTAGGCCCGGGTAATATAATTTAATGAGAATGCACATTTGACCGAGTTAACCGGCGGTTATGATTGAGGTAACCCGATCGGTTGACCAGTTTTCAAAATTATTTTTCAAAATATTGGGGGTCCAAGAAATTGAACATTGGACCTCTATGTAAAACATTTAGTTCCTCACCATTGAAGTTGTAGAGTACTTTAAAGTTTTTTATGTGCAATAAGTTATATGTATCTAATTTATCATATATATGATTTCTAAAAGTATTTTTATAAAAACTTTGGTCAAATATTTTACTTTATTTTATAGACTTAAATAATTAGTGAAAAATAATTTTAAAAAAAATTAATTTTGCTTAAATTTTTTTTTTATAATTTAAAATTTTTTGTAAATTTTTATGCAATGACTCACCAGTCCGATCATTGACCCACAACCATTGACCCACAAGTAACCCCAGACCCAGTATATTGTCTAGGTCGATGTTCGGATTGTGTCTAATAACTATGTTTTTAAGTGATCATTGTCCTTATACCACAGTAGAAAGACAAATTTAGCTAATTAAGTGAGTGGTACATGAATTTTGTCTCTGTATTAAAATTATATATGAACTTCATTTCTTGTATTAAAATTGTATATTGATTCACAAATTTATATTCTTATCCATACAATAATTAACTTTCATATGTCAAAATTAATAATTAAAAAAATCTACCTAACAAATGACATGATTCTAAGACAATGGCGTAGCAGACTATTGGTTTTACCAAAGCACGTCATTTAAATTATATTTATGTAGGAGATTTAAGCCTCGTTTAATTTGAAACAAATTCTCAAATTGCAAACAAGAGGATTAGTAAGTGGTAACGGAAGTGATCTTCTCTTTCAATTAAAACTTGGGGAATGTAAATGTTTTACTTTTTGAATCCAACCATTTGGAGTTGATCGAGCATTCTAAAATTAGTTCCATAAGTAACCGAATAAGAAGAAATGAAAAAATGTTATATATTTTTTTGAACGATATATTATTAGATTTAAGATAAAAACTTGAACCATTGAACATATATTTAATATCACAATACGATAATTGTTCATATGTTAACAAGGAACAATGAAATGCATCATAACGTACGCTTTGTAAGGGGTTGATTTTGAGCAATTTTTGAACTCTTATTATTGCACTCCCGTCTTATGCAATTTGGCACCAAATGGATATGAAATGTGATTAAATGGAACGAAAGACAATGATCCCCAAAATATTCTTAGTTTTTCGTTCTTTTGAAATTAAATATGATTGAAATACACTAAAAATGCAATTTAATGATGTGATTTTAATGCCAAGTGCCTGTCACGTCATTTTTACCTAGCACTTTGTTTATCACGTGAATTATTTGATTAAAATTAATTATTAACTTTGACTTAAATGGAGATATAGGTTCCCAAACAAACAAGGACTACGTCACTAAATTAGTAGCTATATCGTAATAGATACTCCATGTAATCACTATATGTCATATCAACTTACGACGATGCCACGTCATTAAAGTATTAAAAAAATACAGCTTTTAATCTTATAATATAAAGTTATTGTTATTGATCGTTTGATTTTCCGTTAACGGGATCGTGAACCAATAATAGAATAGTGAATAGATGTCAAACTCGCAATGACCTAATTAAAATTAATTGCAACTTTAATTGAATGACAAACAAATGTTGTGAGTTTTATATATTAATCACTAAATTATCAATTAAACTAATAAAAGTAAGTAAATATGTTTTTCAAATATGTGAGATATAATGCTAAGATGTCGATCTCCCCTTATTATTCTATTTTAAATATGACAATGAAATTGACAATTTGAAATCATTCATGTTGGTCAATGTTCTTGATTTAATTGAAAGTATATCTTGATAGTGATCAAATATATTCCCCTCATGTGACTATTTTATCTCTCAAAGAAATATGCAAACATAATAAATGCATTAACCAGTACTAGAACAGCTATTGAAATCATATAAAGCATAAATGTATATCTCTATCATCTATCAAACTTTACAATATTTATTATATTGTACATAAATCACATTGTCTCTCTCGATAGCAATAGAATTCACTAACAATTCAATTGGTGATCAAATAATTGAAAAGAACGATAATAAGCATCTACAAATCAAACCAAATTAAAGTCAAAATAATTAATTAAAAACTAAAAATATCATAACAAATGTTCATTTCACCCCAATAATGTATAAAACTAGTCCAACATATCGAAATTACAAGAAATCAGAAGAAAATTGAGAAGAAAATGATGATTAATCTTGAAATATTGAATATTTTCAATGGTTTCTTAATGAATATCCACTTTTGCCTTCTCTTCTTTGTCCAAAAATAAGTTTGAATCTTCACTTGATTGAATTCTTGCAAGTATCATTCAATTCTCTTACAAAAACTATGAATTTTCCTTCTTTGATAATAATAATCGATGAATATTGGAATATAATATGTACATGAGATATGTCTAATATATATATTTTGTTGTTAGGTATTTGTAGAAGTTGAAATTTGGTTGAAAATCATGTCCAAATTGATTTCCAAAAAATTTCTAATCGAATAAAAAAAGTTGTCTTCACGTGCATTTTTTTGTCTCTGCGTAGCAATCGATATTTTAGTCATAACATTCTCTTTTGATTTTTGATTGAGGCGATTCAAAGTGCGTTGAAAAGATAACTTAAAAATATACAGCTTCCAATTCGGACGTTTACTATTCCAAAATGAATCTCAATTTTCGACTAAAAATCTGAAATATAACTTGTGCGATTGGAAATTGATTTTGATCATATTTAATTCATTTTTGAGTTCTAATTCCATCTAATTGTCTCCTAACAATTTTCAAAATATCATCTTATGGTCCGAATCAACTATTGAATATTTACAATTTGGTCATCAAACTTTGGACTTTGCCATTTTTTTGATTTATTTCTTCAAATTCCTAATTCAACCACTGAATTTTACTTAATATCACAATTTAGAATATATTTTGTCAAAAAAAACTACCAAATATCAATATTTAGATCTCAAATAAATGTATAAAATATACTTATCAGTTATAATCTTAATTTTTCATTTTTGTTTTTAAAGTACCACATTGAAGATTACGTAGCAGATTATATGTCTGCCAACTAAATGATTTTCATTAATTTTGGTGATGATAGGTGACAGAATGGTGAAAATGATATACAGTTAAAGTTCAGTAACCTCATTAAATTTTTTCTGAAAGTTCAATTACTGTGGATGATATTTACAATGATAACCAAAAAATTAAAAGAAATTTCATATTAGCATGGGGATTAAATAAAAGTTAATGAAATATGTGATTGAAAAGTTGTAAGTTTCTATGAAATGTATGATAAAAATTATTTATTGATTTTGTCTTAAATTCAATTTTTGATCAATTATTTTTTGCCAAATCAAACAGGGACATGATGTACATATTTGTTTATTTCAATTTTATTGAAGGATTTTGCTACTTATATATAAAAAAAATGTATATAAGCGATTATCGAAAATGACGTGGAAGAAAAAAATTGGATGAAAAAGTTGATTGCGTTTTAGACTGGTGAATGGTATAGTGCCACGTGACATTATGTAATCCGTTATATAAATTTTGATGTACATATAACAAGATCATTTATTGAATTATAAAATTTAAAATTGTGATTTACTGAGCCAAATCCCAGATCCCAATCGTAATCAAGAGTAAATAGAAATTGTTGTTAGCCCATGTTTGAGCCATATTAAAATTTTCATTATCATTTTTCTATTCATTTTCAACCACACATTTTTCAATAAAATAATATTTTTCATCACATCAATAATATTTCCTTCTTTTTCAATCACACATTATCCATCAATCTACCATTTCAAAATACATTATTCCAAAATAATGTGGGCACCCCGAGAATAAATTTGAAAAAAGGGGCCAAGACAATAATTTTTTNTAATGATGAGTAACAATTTGAAATGGTTAACCAATCACTGTCATAGAGCCACGACTACTGGCCAAAATTGTTGGCATTGACCTAACTCTAAAAATCAACTAACAATAAAAGAAGACCTTCCAAAAGACATCAATCGGTCCCACAACGAAATCTTCGTCCAAGTGAAGTCTTCCTTTATACGTTTCTACACTTCTACTCGTAATCTTGAGACATTTTATTTCTAACTATGACGAGTACTATGATTATTCTCATACGAAGGAGAAAACCATGAGAAAATTCCATTCGTCTTGGGAAAGTTTGTTAAAAGTCTCAGTCAAACAATTTAGTTGAATAAATAATATTTTCTCAATGTTTATTGGTAAAATTGCCTCGATTACAAAATATAATAAATAAACATTATCAAATGTCTAAAATATCCATATCATGGAACAGACTCAAACACCCTTTCAATCCAATCAAATTTCCTAATTCATCTCCAATCGTATCAACGTACTCTCTGTCTCCATGTGCTTGCTACCCTAAAATCTTGTTATTCGTTATATTCACCACCTATCTTCTCCAATATTTTGACCATTTGAACAATAATTTTGGTTTTTATATTATCTACATTGAAATCTCTATTATATTTGAAGAAAAAAGAAAAGTATTTTTTTAAATCTCATGTACATTGGTCCTTTAATTGTTGAATATAGTATGAAATGATATTTTAATTGATTTTTTTCATAGTTGGTGTATTTCTATACCGTCCGCAACTATTAGATGATATGTAGTACAGAACGGTACTCCAGCCATTTTACATAGTATAGAACAATACTACAGTCGTTATTTTCTATGTAAAATGACAATACAAATATTATCTATTATGGTATGTCCGTTCTTGATAATACAATGCGATTACTTTGATAATTTAAATATGATAATTATTTTCATATTATTTTGATATATACTTGAGTAAACTATTTAACTTTTTAATGTTATTTGCATCTATGGATTCTATAGAAATGACAAGGGTACAAGTATGCTATTTGTTGAGTTTAAAAAGATCGAAGAAGGCAAATGGACATGGAGTTATGTAGGGAATGTTGAAGAAAATGTGGATATTCTTTATGTTCCAACTAGCATTTCATATATAGAGTTGTACAACAAAGTGGAAGAAGTTGTAAATGTGGATTCAAAGTTATATGAAATTGAAATGATGTCTCTTAACCCTGGTATGTCTAAGTTTTCAGTTCCACTACAAAGGATTAATTGTGACATGAAAGTGAAGTGGTTTCTTTCATTTGTAAAAAATATCCTCTTTGCGTGACTATTTCGACCAAAGTTGTAGATGAGCATGATAGTGTAAAGGAGTTTGAAAGAGATGGTGGAATAGAAACTAATGAAGAAGTAGAAAAGGGAGATGAGAGCAATCGAAATAAAGTTGTGTAATATGATGACGATTATGATAATGATAACGTAGAAGGAAACTCTGTAGATTGGGATAACTTGAACATAATTCAAGGTAGTTCCGATAAACAAGATTTCCAAGATAAATCTCCTCGTAGAGGTGAAAACAATGTTAATTTCCCCATGCAAGAGGACATCATTGGTACTTCAACAGAAGTT
>CAIGRP010029368.1:0-18708 GCA_903798385.1 Fraxinus cuspidata | reverse complement strand
ACACACACACACACAAACACTAAAAAACACATGAAAACTTAAAAATTAAAAGTTTTTCCCACTTCCAAACTTAAAACCGACATTATCTCAATGTCATAAAGCATAAATAAGAATATAAGAGGATGTGGAAGAAAAGGAATAAGGTACTCCCCGAATTTTTCTGTTGAAGGTGCAAGACACTATATGCGATGGCTACACAATCTTTGTCATCATACTTTCCCCTTAGTCTGTGTTTATTTAAGTATTCCGTGATGTCATGTTCTTGTATATAGCGGTCAAATCAAATAATAAAGATCAAATAACCTTGAACATGTATTACTTAGCCCAAACAATCGAAATAACCAACAATAAATTCAATAACTTAAGGGAAAACATGATAGGATGGTGATACTCTATAAATTGAAACATGAATATAACTAATGCAACCTATTAATAAAAAAATAAAACTACATACAATGCAATACAAAAAATAAATAAAAGGATTAGGAAATTGGGTTGCCTCTCAACAAGCACTAAATTTATAGTCTTTAGCTAGACTTGGCAGTTTGATCATTTCGAATTGTGGAGTTGCGTAAATGACTTCTCTTTATTAAAATCGCTACCCCTATATGCTTTCAAACACTTTCCATTTACCCTGAAGTTGCATTTTGTCTCATGAGTCACCTCAACTGCTCCATGTGGAAAGACCTGAACAACTGTGAATGGTCTAGTCCATCTGGAGCGTAGTTTCCCAGGGAAAAGTTTCAACCTAGAATTGAACAACAGTATTTTTGGACCTGGAGTGAACTTATACCTCTGGATGTATTTATCATGCAGTCTCTTTGTCCTTTTCCTATAAAGCTTTGCATTCTCAAAAGCATCTATCCGAAATTTATTTAATTCATTCAGCTGTAGCATCCTCTTTTCTCTAGCTCCTATCATGTCCATGTTCAGCTGCTTTACTGCCCAATACACTCGATGCTCAAACTCCACTGGAAGGTGACAAGCTTTTCCAAACATAAAGCGATAGGTGATATGCCAATTGGTGTTTTGTAAGTAGTCCGGTATGCCCGTGCATCATCAAGCTTCCTTGACCAATTAGTCCTTGAGCCATTCACGGTCATCTCAAATATTCTCTTCAGCTCTCTGTTTGACACTTCCACTTAGCCACTTGTTTGAGGATGATAAGGTGTAGCAATCCGATGTTTTACCCCATATTGCCAATACTGAGCTTGTTGCAGAAGTGTTTATCCTCCATCACTAATAATGGTTGTAGGGATGCCAAAGCACGAGAATATGTTTTTCTTCAAAAAATTGACAACTACTCGAGAATAATTAGTTGGTACTGCTACTGTTTCTACCCATTTCGATAAGTCAACTGCTACCGAAATGTACTAATTGTTGTAAGAGGATGTGAATGGTCCCATAAAATATATTTCCCAAACATCAAAGAGTTCCACTTCTAGAATTGAATTCAAAGGCATCTCATGCCTTTTGGAGATAGTCCCTGTACGTTGACATTGATCACAGTGTTTTACATATTAATGAGCATTCTTAAATAGTGAGGGCAATAAAATTCTGATAGTAGAACTTTTCCTACTATCTTTGAAGACCCAAAATGCCCTGCGTAACCCGAAGAGTGACAATGCTCCAGAATCTTAGGGATCTCCTCATTTGGCACACATATTCGAATGATCAACACTCTTCCTGTATAATATGGGATCCACCCAATAATAGTATTTCAACTCCGAAAAGAACTTCTTCCTTTAGTGATGTGTTAACTTAGGTGAAAGTACATTACACACCAAGTAATTCACTATGTTTGCATACCAAGGCCCATTGTCAACTACAAAGATATGCTCATCTGGGAAAGAATCCTTTATACCACTCTTATCCCTGTGTTCTGACTGTTCAAGCTTTGAAATGTGGTCTGTTACTACATTTTCACCCTCTTTCTTGTCTTGAATCTCCAAGTCAAACTCTTGAAGGAGAAGTATCCAACGAATCATAGGCTTCACATCCTTCATGGACTTTAGATATTTCAAAGATGTATGATCTGTGTAGACAATTACCTTTTGTCCCATGGGATATGATCTAAATTTATCGAAAGGAAACATAATTGCTAGCTGCTCCTTTTCCATAATTGCATAATTCAGTCGTACATCTGTAAAAGTCTTGTTGGTGTAGTAAATGACATGGAGAATTTTATCCTTTCTTTGACCAAGTACAACCCCTACTGCATAATCACTTGCGTCGCACATCAACTCAAATGGTAATTCCCAATTTGGTGCAGCTATAACCAATGCTGAAATTAACTTTTCTTTAAGAGTGTTGAAGGATGTCAAACACTTATCAGGAAAATTAAATGGTGCATCCTTTTTAAGTAGTCTCTTCATGGTTTGGTGATTTTGGAGAAATCATTGATAAACCTTCTTTAGAACCCTGCATGGCCGAGGAAACTACGTACTTACTTAACTGAAGTTGGTGAAGGTAGCTTTTCTATTACCTAAATCTTTTCTTTATCCACCTCGATACCATTTGCTGAAATCCTCTGCCCCAATACTATTCCTTATTGCACCATGAAATGACATTTTTCTCAATTTAACACCAAATTTGTTTCCTTACATCGTCACAAAACCATTCCCAAATTTGAGAGCCAACCTCAAATGATGAACTAAACACCGAAAAGTTATCAATGAAGAATTCGATGATTTTCTCCACCATATCTGAAAAGATTGCCATCGTGCATCGCTGAAATGTAGCAGGAGCATTACATAACCCAAATTGCATTCGTCTATATGCAAAGGTACCATAGGTGCACGTAAATGTAGTCTTCTCCTGATCCTCTGGAGCCACTGCAATCTATTTATATCTTGAGTGCCCATCCAAGAAGTAGTAATGTGAATGCCCCATAAGTCTTTCCAACATTCGATCAATTTAGAGTAAGGGAAAGTGATCTTTTCGAGTTACATTATTCAATTTTCCGTAGTCTATGTATACTCTCCATCCCGTGACTGACCTTGTCAGTATCAGCTCATTATTCTCATTCTTTATCATCGTAATCCCCATTTTATTTGGTACAACATGAATCAGACTAACCCACTTTCTATCAGAGATTAGATATATGATGCCCGCATAAAAGAGCTTTAATACCACTGTTCGCACGACGTCCTTAATGGTGGCTTTCAATCTTCTATCAAGATTTTGTGCATGCATATTGACGGAATAATCCCTCTGATGTCTGCTATAGACCACCCAATAGCTATTTTATATTCCCTAAAAAATCTTAGAAGTCTCTGCTATTCCAACTCTATCATCTCATTTGCAATAATCACAGGGAGTGTAGACGACTCTCCCAAGTAAGCATATTTTGGATGTGATGGCTGTTGCTTGAGCTAAAGATTTGGTGCTTTTTGAATAGAATGTAATAGTTTGCTAGGTCATTCTCCAAGTTCTTCAAACTGTCTTCTTCTGATAAGCTGCGTAGACTCTAAAATGTCGGCGATCTGGCTTATCTCTTCAACTGTTGATTTTTTATCTTGTGAGTAGAAGATTCTCCAAGTGGTCTTGAGGGTGCTCTCAAGAATAAACGTCTCATCCACAGCCAAGTCTACCATATCAATGCGTACACAACTATCTAATTTAGAAGGGTACTTGATTGTGCTAAAGACATTTAACGTCACCTGCTCATCATTCAATCGCAGTATCAATTGTCCCTTCTAAACATCTATTAAGGCCCGACATATTGTAATGAATGGTCTCCCCAATATCAATGGCACGTCCTTGTCCTCCCTAACCATGTCCAAAATGATGAAAACTGTCGAGAGATAAATTTATCTACCTTCACTAGTATACCTTCAATAATTCCTGAGAAATTTTACAGACTTGTCTGCCAACTACAAAGAGATCGATGTTGCCCTTGCCTCTCCTAAGTTTACTCTCCTAAAAATAAAGTAAGTCATAAGGTTAATGCTAGCACTTAAATTACAAAAAACCTTATCAAATGTCATGTCACTTTTTACTCATACAAATAATCGCTCCCTACATGGCGTATTTGTGAGCCTCTACCTTATGTGGCAATATAGACGACCCTGTTATAAGTAAGGGCGATAACCTCTCGTATGAACCAAAATTCGACCGACCCCATTTGAATAGACCCCTGTGTAGGAGCCGGTTGGATAGAGGCAATGGAGAGATCCCTAACCGATCTTGTGAAGAAGTGATTGACAAGACAACTCACTGTCAATGCCACCTCTATACACCTACATGGTCAACTCTCACTTACACAAACTAGGGCTTGTAGATGTGCAAAGGGTCTTAGTATTTATTGCTCTGATTGACTGATTGACTGATTGATTGATATGTGTAACAAGAAGGGATAGTTAAATCTGATGAAGCCACGTGCCTTATCATCCAACGGAACTTGTTCCCCCTTCTCAAGTATAAAAGCCTACACTTAGTGCCATTGAAGGTTAATGCAAGTTCAGACTCTCAAACTTATAATCTTGCTATATATACTTCTGATAATTTTTTCCCAAGCTGACCCTCTTTTGTCGATTGAAGGCTCACGTTCAAAGCCCCATTTCGCCCTAGATAATTCTCTTAGTTAGCTTAACCGTTTAACTAATGGCTCGTCCAAGTGTATTGGGATTTAGCTTACGTGTACGCGATAGGTTTTTGGGATCTGTTGGCCACATCGTTGATACAATTTTTGGGGTCAACAGATTGTCGCCGTATGTGGGAATCTTTGAGACCATAACCATGAACATCCTTATGGTAAAAGCCCTTTGAAGCAAGATTTTGAAAAAGGTTTAGTTCTTGAAGAAAGGACTGTCATGACGAAGGAACGTCTAAAAGAAAAAGACACTATCAACCCAAAATCAGATACTCATAATGAGCCCCAGCCACCAAGAAGCACATGGTGAAAATAGGCAACAAGGGGCCTCTAAAGAAGAGATCATCCTCACCTATGTGAACATGTGTCGCCCCCATCATCGACACAGGTGAGGTGGCACTACAGCACACCTAGCTAGAGAATTGGGAGAAATGACTGCAAACATGAGGAACATGGCCCAACAAAATGCAACCATATAGCATCTACTCATGCAAATGCACCAACAAGCTGGATCCTAAGCGTCTCGACACGAAATATTTTCCCAAAAGGGTGAGAAAAACGACACAGCAGCATTTCCTTAAATATATGGCATGGATAAAAACCCAATGGAGAGTGAGGTGGAAGTAGAAACCTCCATCAAATACGTTACGAGATGACCTGGTAATAGCATGCCACAAGAAGGAAATCTTCCCTCTCCGAATACACTTAAGAACATGAATCTCAAAGGTCTAACAACATCTTCGATCGAATTGGACCTTTTAGGCCTAGCAAATAGGTCTCTTCAACCACTCACTATTTACAGAGAACAAGGACATTACCAAGGATATGAACCTCAGTGGATACCACCTCCACCTAGAAATAGGCGAGAGAGGGGAGACGAATCGAATATGAGAAATCAAGCTAGGACGTCACAACCCCCCTGTTATCAGGCATAAGAAAACAATTCTGATGGTCCATGCAGATCATTTGAACTGGATGATGATGACAAGAGCTTGCCATTTTCTTAAGAATTGAGAAATGCCTCGATCCCAAGTCACTTCGTACTCCCAAAGTTACTTAAATATGAGAGGAAAGGTGATTCGGCGAAGCACCTCAATAATTATAAGACCCAAATATCTCTACGAGGAGCTTTGTCGACGTTAAAATGTAGAGCTTTTCATCTCACACTAACACGAGTTGTAAAAATTTGGTACAACCACATCCCAACCGACATCATCAGAAGTTGGCCGAACTTTAAAAAGGCCTTTCTGAACTAATACCTATCCAGCAAAAAGAGGGCCTATCCAGACGCTGCAGGACATGAGGCAACAAGTAGATGAAACTTTGAAAAGATATTTGTCCCATTTCATAGATGAAATAACCTATTGTGAAGAGGTTACGGATGGAGAGACCCTTTTTGCTCAAAGGGGAGGCCTCAACACGAACACCCTAGAGATGTGCGAAGTAGAAATCCCACTTCTTATGACGCTTTAGTGAGATGATGAGAAGTGAAATTGTTAATGAAGAGCTGATACATCACCGCAACAAAACCTCTCTGGGGCTCCTATTATCCCAAAGACAGTAAAGAGACCTTGTGTCCCACCTGGTAGATCAGCAATGGACCCAAGCATGACATACAATAGCCCCTACCTCAGGCCAAGCTTTGGCCACAGCCACGCTATATGTAGTGCTTTCTTTGGCATACGAGGAGATTGGACTGAACCTCAAAGGCGACCTAATCTATTCAGAGAAAGGGGCAGGAGGAGAAACAGGGAGCCCTGGGCAGTACTGCACATATCATCGAACCAATAGTCATAGTACTGAAAATTGCCTATCCAAGCTATATCATGGAGAGCCAGCTGGCCCCCGCATTGAGGGTAGAAATACCCACCAAACATAAAGAAATGTACCCTAGTGTAGATAGGAGAGAGAGCCTAGGAAAAACGAGGCGAGGTGTCACCATAGGAACGAATCGCCTAAACAGGATCACGAGGAAGATAGAAATAGGACAAGTGGGTAGAGGCCCAGGAGAGAACCTCCAGCAAATGCGAACAACGCTCTTATCAGAGAGATTGACACCATCATAGGTGGTTCCGAAAAATGCGCTAAAGAATTGCGAAAAGGAGGCGAAGGACCCCCATATGGCAAGTTACTTGATCAATAATACTGGTCATGGATTTGGGTGTCCATTTTCTACACTGTGATGCGCTGGTGGTGTGAGCAGTCGTAGCCAAAAATGGACTGAGACGCATGTTGGTAGATAATGGAAGTTTGGTTAATATCTTGTTCGGAACTACCTTCGACAAGATGATGGTGGATCATGAACTAGCCCCCTTATATGGCTCTACTAGTGATAGCATCATTCCAGAGGGAGGATCACGTTGGCGGTGGAAATGGGGGAACCCCCATTTGAGACCCACCATTTCATGGAGTTCCTGGTGGTAGGCCATTGATCCACATACCACGGAGTATTAGGGCGACCTGCCTTAAAAGAGCTTGAGCCCGTGACATCTATACATTACTAGTTCATTAAGTTTCCTACCAAGGAAGGGATGCCACCATATGGGATAATCTAATGGGATCAAGGGAATGTTACCTTAGTTTCCTAAGAAAATCCAAGCCCCACTGTATAAATATGGTTTTGATGGATGCTGAAATGGTTGACGCACCTGAAGAAGGTCTTACCCATGAACAACTAGAAGACTTCAATATGACAGACGCCCCTAAAGAAGGGGTCATTGAAGTGGATTTAGACACTAGAATCACATGATCAAACTCACAGGTAACCCAGGTGGAAGAGCTCGAAGTTTTCCCTGTGAGCCCACATGACCAGGTATTACGAATTGGAAAGGAGATCGAATCAGGAGAAAAAATCAGGTTAAAGGACTTTCTACTTAACAACTTAGATATATTTGCCTGGAAAAACGAAGACATGGTGGGTATTGACCCCAATTTCAGTTGCCACCAACTTAATTTGGACCCCAAGTTCACTCCTCACCGATAAAAAATGAGGAGCCTGAACCTAGAAAGGTATATGGCCCTGAAAGAAGAGGTACAAAGGCTCATATCTAATGGGTTCATCAGAGAGGGAGTGTACCCAAAAAGAATATCCAACCTTGTCTTGGTAAAGAAACCCAATGGCAAATGGAGGGTTTGCATAGATTTTTCCAACCTCGATCAAGCGAGTCCGAATGACAGCTTCCTACTTCCAATGATCGACCATTTAGTTGATTCCACCGCAGGCCACAGATTCTTGAGTTTCATGGATGCGTACTCAGGATACAACCAGATCCCCATGTACCCAGCTAATGAGGAAAACACATCGTTCATCACTGATAGGGGCCTCTATTCCTATAAGGTCATGTCATTTGGTTTGAAAAATGCTGGTGCAACCTATTAACGGCTAGTCAACAAAATGTTTTCCGACCTCATAGGTAAAACGATGGAAGTATATGTCAATAACATGTTGGTAAAGAGCCACAGGTCTAGTGACTACATTGAGCACTTAAGGACTGTGTTTAAGATCTTGAGGAAGTACCGGATGAAGTTGAACCTATTGACGTGCGCCTTTGGCATCGCAAATGGAAAGTTCTTGGGCTGTATGGTTAATCAGCGAGGTATTGAAGTACATCCTGAGAAAATCAAGTCCCTGCTGGACATGAAATTCCTATGTAAACCCAAAGAAGTACGATGTTTGACAAGGCACCTCGCGGCACTGAACCGCTTCATTTCCAAAGCCACGGATAGGTGCCTTCTATTCTTTAAAATTTTGAAAGGGAAAGGAGATTCCAGTGGACCAAAGAGTGTGAAGATGCTTTCCAAGGGCTGAATAAGCACTTGGGCCAAGCCCCATTCTCTCAAAGCCTAAGAGAGGAGAAACGTTGCAACTATATCTGGCCGTAAGTGTCGATGCTGTGAGTTCGGTGCTGGTAAGGGAAGATGATGGTGTTCAATTACCTGTCTACTACATAAGCAAGGCCCTCCTTCCAGCTGAAATGTGTTATACTGATATGGAAAAGCTGGCCTTATTCTTTATGATCGCCTCTAGGAAGCTGATGCCTTACTTCCAGGCCCATAGCATACGTGTACTGATGAGCCTCCCCCTAAAATAGGTACTGCAGAAACCAGACGCATCGGGAATGATGATGAAATAGGTTGTGGAGCTAAGTGAATTTAACATTTTATACCAACCTAGAACCTCAATGAAGGGGCAGGTAGTCGCTGTTTTCATAGCAGAATTTACAGAAGCAACAAACATCAATGTAACAATGGAACCAGTAGACCCCCCAGCATGGAAATTGTTTGTTAACGGATTAGTTAGAGAAACAGTGTCAGGGCTGAGGTACTGTTGGAGAGACTAAAGGGCACATACTTAATCATTCCGTAAGGTTCGATTTTAAGACATCCAATAATGCAGCTGAGTATGAGGCACTTCTAGCTAGCCTCAGGTTAGCTAAGGAAATACAGGTCAAAAACTTGACAGTCCAGAGTGACTCCAAGCTAGTCGTGACCCAGGTCAGGGGCAGCTTTGCTGCCAAATATAAAGGTATGGCAACATACCTGAAAAAGGTCATGGACCTGATCCCATGTTTTGAAAGTTTGAGTTGACCCCAAGAATTGATAACCCACACACAGATGCCTTGTCGAAATTGGCTAGCAGCAAAGACTCAGAGCTGCTCAAAATCATACCGGTTAAATACCTCTCCAGGCCTTCCACAGCCAAGGTAAATGAGGTGATGTGGGTTGGAGGAACCCCACAATGGACGCAACCTATTATAGCTTACCTTAAGGACCACATATTGCCAAAAAACAAAGAAGAGGCTCACAAAGTCAGACATAGAGTCACCCACTATGTACTACAAGATGAGGTACTTTACAAAAGAGGCTTCTCATCCTCTTTCCTATCGTACACTGGAGGAGATAAGGCTAACTACGTCTTACGAGAAATTCATGAAGGAATTTGTGGCAACCACATAGGGGGCCCGGTATTGGCCCACAAAGTACTAAGGCAAGTGTACTAGTGGCCAACCTTGAAAAAAGATGCAATACAATTCATGAAAATATACGGCAAATGTCAGCACTTCTCTTCCATTCAGAGGCAACCATCCTAAGAGCTGACCGTGGTATTAAGCCCATGGTAATTGGCCAAGTGGGGGATCGACTTAATAGGACCTATGCCTAAAGGAAAATGGAGTAAAAACTACGCAATTATCGCCATTGATTACTTTACCAAGTTGGTCGAAGTGGAACCGTTAGCTAAAATAACCGAAACAAACACTTCTAAGTTCATATGGAAGAACATCATATTTAGGCTCGAAATTTCCCACTCAATCGTTACAGACAACATGCGATAGTTCGAAAATAAGAAGCTCAGAGACCTATGTGACGAACTGGGTATCAGGAAACACTTCTCCTGTCCTCACCACCCCCCGGCCAATGGCCAAATCGAGATAGTCAACAAGACCATAAAACATCTCTTAAAGAAGAAACTTGATGCATCAAAGGGAGCGTGGATGGAAGAGATCCCTAATGTGCTATGGGCTATCCGCACAACTAGCCGAACAACAACAGGAGAAATCCCTTACTCCATGGCATATGGGGCTGAAGCCATGAGCCCGATTGAAGTGGGCCTCTCTTCGCCTCGCCGCTTGCAATTCAACGAGACATCTAATGATGAGATAAAGATGTGTGGGTTCGACTTCCTTGAAGAAAGGAGGGACGACTCCCAAGCGAAGTTAGCTTCCTATCAAAGGAAAATGTCAAGATACTACAATGCAAGAGTAAGAAAAAAATCATTCAGAAGAGGTGATCTGGTATTCAGGAGATTTTTTCTGTTCTCTAAGGAACCTGGAGTTGGAAAACTAGGTTTGAATTGGGAAGGTCCCTACAGTATATTAGGTGACGTTAGACCGAGGACCTTCTCAATTGAGAATTTGGATGGGAAGGTGCAACCCCACCCCTAGAATGTTAAACACTGAAAATGTATTATTAGTAAGGGTCCTGACCATTACTCGTATACCTCTTATAACTAATACATATGCCTTTTTAATTATGACAAGCTCATTTATTAAGTATGATGAAGCTCATACCGCCTTTGATCGATTACAGTCAGCTTTGGAGAGCCCATTTATTGTTAACTTATTGGTTAAAAATAACGAGCTCATACTTTATGGTTGTTTAACGAAGCGCAACGGTGGCGAGCCCATTTATTGTTACTGGTTCAAAATGACAAGCTCATACTCTATGATTGTCTAATGAAGCGCAATGGTGGCGAGCCCATTTATTGTTAACTTACTGGTTGAAAATGACAAGCTCATACTTTGTGGTTGTTTAACGAAGTGCAATGGTGGCGAGCCCATTTATTGTTAACTTATTGGCTAAAAATGACAAGCTCATACTTTATGGTTGTTTAACGAAGTGCAATGGTGGTGAGCCCATTTATTGTTAACTTACTGATTAAAAATGACAAGCTCATACTCTATGGTTGTTTAACAAAGCACAAGGGTTGCGATCCAATTATTGTTACTAGTTAAAAATGACAAGCTCATACTCTATGGTTGTTTAACAAAGCATAATGGTGGTGAACTCATTTATTGTTAACTTACTGGTTAAAAATGACAAGCTCATACTTTATGGTTGTTGAACGAAGTGCAATGGTGGCGAGCCCATTTATTGTTAACTTACTGGTTAAAAATGACAAACTCATACTCTATGCTTGTTTAACGAGGTACAATGGTGGCTAGCCTATTTATTGTTAACTTACTAGTTAAAAATGACAAGCTCATGCTTTATGGTTGTTTAATGGAGTGCAATGGTGGCGAGCCCATTTATTTTTAACTTACAGGTTAAAAATGGCAAGCTCATACATTATAGTTATAAGGTATGGTTAAATCGTGGTGAATACATATAACGCTTCAGTGAAAACAATCACAGCGAGCCTGTAAACTATCAAATGCTTGGCAACAAGTTTAAATCATTTGTTCAAACCAACTCAAATTCAATATAAAGGGAGAAATCATTACACAAATATCGCAAATTCAATATAAAGGAGGAGGCCTATTCTAAGGAGCAGCATCATCATCTTCCAGCCTTAACCTCATCTACCGAATCCTCGACCTTGTTGACAGGGGTGGACGGCTCAACAGAAAGGAATTATTCCTTTATAGCATCCAAATCCAATTGAAGATGTAGCTCGGCAAGTCTCACGAACACTTCGTTGTAAGCTACTCTTCTCGAGTAAATGCCGAGCCCATCGTACTCTGCTGTTTCATGGAAATGGGCAACATATTCATTTACTGTTGCCACCTCTGCCCCACTCAACTACTGCTTCAACTCAGGAGCCTCAATAGTGAGCTCTTCATTAATGGCCTTTAGCTCCACCTTCTTCATGTTGGCCACCTCCAAAGCTGACGAAGCTATCTTCTATAAGTTATTAGAATTTTCCACCTACTTCATCAAGGCATTAACAACTGCCTGCCTTGTAGAGGTGGACCTCTTTTTTCAACTCATTGTTTTCCTTGGAAAGTGCCTCCGCCCTCGATTCGGCCTCGACTTGATTTATTTTGGAGGCCTCAATGGCCTCATTGGCAGATGATGCCTCAGCCTCAGCTTTACTCACTGCAACCTCGACATCTGTTGCTTTTTGAAGAAGTTCTCTATTGTGGCCTTGTGGCTGCCTCATCTCCATTTGTACATTCAAAAAGAAACCTTGCGAACGGGCCTACAGGGCTAGTCTGGCTTCTACCATATCTACCACATCACATGTCTATGTATACAATATTTGTGATGGACCCTCTAGCTCCTTAGACCTCAGTGGGGAGCATTTCCATTACCGAGGAGGCTATCTCATCAGCCCTCCCACCCACAACGTTTTGGGCTTTTCCTTCAGAAGGGACATTTTTAGTCTCTCTAACTCTCTTCTTGTTCACAAGGCTCGCCTCCTTCTCGGCTACCTCCTCTATGTCAAGAACTCTTATGGAGAAAATGGGTTCAGCAATAATGGGATGTCGAAGTAATTCTCTAATGGTTATTTGGCATTTAGGGGGAGGCCCAATGTTCTTCTTCAGCGTCAACTTTCATTTCAAAGGCCTCTCCTCTGAAGGCTCAGCATCCTCTTGCTCTCTCATTTTTCTCCCTTTTTCTCCAAAGGGAATGGAGGGTTCGCCTTAGACAGACGAGTTAATTCATTCAACTGGAGCTTATAGGCATAAGAAGAGGAGCTCATGTGCAATTTCTTCTTCTCTTCGCCGAGGTTCCTCGAGAAGAGCATGTTAAGCTTAACATACTCCTTGTCGTGTTGACTTGTAAGCCATACTAAGACGCAGTCAGACAAACGCCAACGAAGTATAATTGCTAGAAGCGAATGAGTAGAAGCCTTTTTACCATTAGTAGTCATCAGCTAATGCGTAACGAAGAGATATCGTTTGGCAATTTTATTTTTGAAGTGCCTCTTCTATGCAGGTAGCTTGTACATGGCCTTAATAATAACCTACTCAGAAGGTTCAAGCTCGAACCGTTAACTGCAGCTGCACACATCACACATCAGATATGAGAAATAAAAAACAATGGTATAAAGTAAACATTGGTATGACTAGGACTAAATTCACTATACTCATGATATTGGGCCGACACAGTTATCTCTGGGGCCGCATATCCCTCCATCGTCTGCCAACGACCCCCAACCCAAAACTAAGATGACTTCCAGTTCTTAATAGAGATCAAAGTCCCCAAAATAAAGGGAGAATGCGAGTCCCTGGGGTTCATGCAATACCACCCCTTGCAGTTACTTTCCCCACTCGAGACTCAGGGTTGGAAAAGGTCTGAAAAAAATGGGGAGGCATATCCTCACCAAGCGTGACCTCCTTTCAAAGGAGAAAGGCCCCAGTTAGTGGGCTCCATGCGCTGGGTAGTAATTGGGTAGGGGCCAAGTTGTACTGCCTAAGAATAAACCTGAAGAAGGGGTGTGAGGGTAGTCTTATTCCCCCAGCTAGAATGGCCTGCCTCACCGCCATATACCCCTCTCTAGAAAAGCAAGCTCGCTCCTCTGGAGTAGGTATGAACATTTCTACGCTGTCTGGGATTCTATACCTTTCCTGAAAGACATCTAATCACTCTCTTTTATATCAGTTGGCCACAGGGAAGCCCCCCACCTAATGGTTTAATCTATAAGACCCTCGGGCATCATCCATACAGTATGGGGTCTCCCCATCACCTCCATGTTTACCTTAGAAGACCCCTCAGATAGGCTCTTTTTTGATGAAAATGCCATCTAACTTAGTAGATGAAGAAAATGCCTCGATAATGAAAATACTTATACAAGATTGAAGACCCAAGATCTGGAATGCGGAAAAATGAGAAAGAACGGAGTAGATCGTCAGATGCAATAGAAAAAATACAGAGAGAAGTAGCAATGCTCTTTGCAATAAAGGGATTGAAACTTTCACAAAGTGAAGAAAAAGGGAAAACATGAGTTTTTCAGCCTTTTATATGCATAACGAGCGAACCCTCACAATTGGATCTCTCTCCACTTTAATCTGGGGCATCCACCTATAATCCAACCTACCACGTTAACTTCAAAAGGTGCTTGATCGAAATTCAAACCATATGCCCAGATGAAATCGTTCTGAACACGCCTCAATAACTCGCGTAGGCCCTACCAAGTGTAATGTACCCTTATCATTGCGTATTAAATACACACATAGCTTGAGCCTAGAAAATTGTTACGCCACCCAGTTGTCTTCATTGGAAACAATACGCTGCAAACCATTATGGCACGCTACCTAGAATTCTCCAATGGCCTCACCAGCTTCTTTACAGCCTTATTATAGGCTTCTGCTCTTAAAAGGGTTAGTAAATTCTCTAATGGCCCGTCCAACAATTTTACAGTCTTATCAAAGGCTTCAGCTCCTAAAAGGGCTCGGTAAATTCTCCAATAGCCTCTTCTAACACTCCTCAACCTAATCACAGCATTCAACTATCGAGTAGGCTTGCCCTTTACCTCTAGAGCCTCATCATATACCCCTTAATCCCGTCGCTAGTTTCAGTTAACATAGTCTTCTTAGACTATCAAGTCCGCGCATATATAAATAATCACCCCTGGACTTTGGGGACTATTGTTACTCATACAAATAATCGCTCCCAACGTGGCATATTTGAGGGCCTCTACCTTGCGTGGCAACATAGACGACCATGTTATAAGGAAGGGCGGTAACCTCTCTTATGAACCAAAATCCGATTGACCCTATTTGAAAAGACCCTTGTGTAAGAGCCGGTTCGATCGAGGCGATGAAGAGATCCCTAACCGATCTTGTGAAGAAGTGATTGACAAGACAACTCACTGCCAACGCCGCCTTTATACACCTATATGGTTAAATCCCACTTACACAAACTAAGGCTTGTAGATATGCAAAAGGTCTTAGTATTTAATGCTTTGATTGAATGATTGATTGATGCGTGTAACAAGAAGAGATAGTCAATCTGATGAAGGCACGTGCATTATCATACAACGGACCTTGTTCCCCCTTCTCAAGTATAAAAGCCTACACTTAGTGCCATTGAATGTTAATGCAAGTTCAGACTCCCAAGCTTATAATCTTGCTATATATACTTCTGATAATTTTTGTCCCAAGTCGAACCTCTTTCCTTGATTGAAGTTTTACGTTCTAACCTCCCTTTCGCCCCAGATAATTTCCTTAGTTGGCTTAACCATTTAACTAACGACTCATCCAAATGTATTGGGATTTAGCTGACGTGTACGCAAGGGGTTTTTAGGATCTGTTGGCCACATTGTTGATACAATTTTTGGGGTCAACATAACCAATAGTACAACGGATAATAAAACTCCATGAGTCCTTTAGTTTAGGTGGTAGCTCATTTGTAAGATGGCACCGCATTCTTCATTCAACATAACTGTCCCTAACTCCTCTAGCTTCTTCTTGTTTGTAAGTTTTTTCTTCATGAATTTTGCGTAGCTGGACATTTGTGTAAGTATATCCACAAATGGTATATTGATATGCAGCTTTTTGATTACCTCAAGGAATTATGAAAATGCTTGTCTAGCTTATGCTTATGTAGCCTATGTGGAAATGGGTGTGCTTGAATGATCTCTTTGGCGAAAGCAGTTACTTAATCTTTGGATCATCTGATGCTTTCTCTTGTTCTTTATACTGCTCAGATTCTTTCAAGTGCTCCTCAACCGGGATAGATACCTTTTTTATATCAATTGGTCTCTCCATATTTATCTCAGGTGACTATACCCCACTTCAAGTAGTTGTAGCCTTGTAGTGCACATTTGGATTCATTTCAGTGTCACTAGATAATGCTCCTGGTAGTCTATCTGAAAAGTGTCTTTGCTATCTGTCCCACCAGATTTTTCAAAATTTTTATGGCAGCTCCCTGAACTTGGAAGCTCTCATCCGTATGTTGCATGTGTTGAGTAGATATTTCCTCCAACTTAGTCACAAGATCTTCTAATGAAGACTTCTTCTCATTCTGTTGTAAACCTGGTGGTGCAGTTTGCTGTGGTGTGGTTTGATCACCCCGGTTATTGCTCAACTGAAAACTTGGGTGGTTTTTCCAGCTTGGGTAATAGGTGTTAGAATTTGGATTGTGTTTTTGCGTTTGAAAATTCTGAGTGTAGTTCACATCCTTCATTATATGAACAAAATGAGATCTTACATTACAATCAACACTCTCGTGGTTTCCTTCACAATATTTGCATTTCGGTCCTATTGTCTGAGGTACACTCATCTGATCCACCTTCTGTGCCAATGATGCTAACTGTGCTATAATTGTTGTGAAAGAATCAACTTTGAATACCTTAACAACTCTCTTTTCACTCGTCCTTTCAATAGGCTAAAGTGTACTGATGAATGTCAGATCCTCCATGATTTGGTATACTTGATCCACGATTCTTTTTGTGATAGAACAATTACAAAACACAAAATTGAAATATAAAGAGAACAACCCCTAAATCATCCTAAACTCATTCCAAATCAATTTAACACAATGAAAAAAAAATATGCACTTGTTTGAGCCCCATTATTTCGTAAAAATAGATTTTGGAATAAAGATTTTTTTTTTTTTTGTAGAATGTGTGATTAAAAAGTAGAAAAAAGTTTTAGGTTTATGTTTAAAATGATTTTATTAATATAATATGTGGTTAAAATGAGTTTGGAGAAAAAATGTATTATTGAAAAATGGGGCACAAACTAGGGCTATAAATGTAATCCAAACTCATTATCACTATCACTTTGAGCTTTGGGCAAATAATAATAATAATAATAATAATAATAATAATAATAATAATAATAATAATAATAATTGAAATTATAAGTTACTCTCGTTGGCTACTGGTTAATTTTCAAAAACAAAATAACTTAAGTTGACTAGCTTTTGTTTCTTTTTACTATTTAGTCACTGGTTTGTGACACATATCAAATAACTTAACTTATATTTTTAAAAAAGTTAGTCAAGAAATGGTGGAGTGCCTAAAAAATGAAATTACTCGTTTACTGAACTTCATCTTGAATCTCCATTTCTTTTCTAGAAATAAACAATTTTCAATATAAAAATAATAATAATAGTAGTAAAATCAAAAAATCAAAATGCTGGTGGATCACTTGCCCCACCATGCCCCCACCTTGCTTCCGCCTGTGTCCCGACTTCGATCTAAGGAAGTGAACTCCTTCCCCGTCCTTTCAACGCGTTGGTGCTTTTCTAAAATGTTGATATTCTGTAGCAACATTACTTTGTACATTTCTCATATGATAGGAAACTACTATTAATTTGGTTCCTTTTTTCACTTAGATATTCTTTACGCTGCTTTTTATATGATGTCGTCCTCACTTCTGCTTGTCAGTGATCAAATATTTTATCACGAACAGGGTATTTCTACTAGAAAATGACTATTTTTGTGGATGCTCCTTTTGATAATAAAATATTCAACGTGCTACTTTTTTATGTGTTAGTGTCAATGCTTCTGCTCATTAATGATCTAATAGTGCATAATAAATAACTAGGGTATTTTTTTTCTAAAAACAATTACTTTTTTCGGTTCTATCTTTACATTTTTAGTAGATTTTGATAAAAAATTTTGAAATATGTGGTTGAAAAGTTGTGGGCCCCATAAAATATGTAATTAAAATTAATTGTTGAATTTGACTTAGATTAAAATCTAAATTTTAATCCTTATCAAATATGGGGCTATATAAGTTATTGACCCCACTTGTGCTTGTTAATGTTCTAACAGTGCACACTTGATAAATAGTTGACCCAGAGAGATGTTTCTCCAATCTATGGATAAACAAATGGATTGCTTAAAACGATGATACTCCCATTCTAATTTTCCTCTCGAGACTCAACTCAAACTAATATATGTTTAGTTTTCTCCTTGTTGGCTATCTCTTTTTCCTATTTATATGTTTTGGGAAACTTGTACTTTGAATCACCAAATCATTGTTAAATGAAATTGATTTTTGTATATATATATATATATATATATATATATATGTACACACACACTTTTCTCTACTGCAGGCTTTACAACTGGGTCAAGATGCAAGTTCCCCATATGGTTTCTTTAATGGACAGAGATGTCAGATGTGTTTAAGGTCTGATCCTTTGTACAAAGTGCTGGAGAAGCTGGCTACTCCTGGTAATTTGTCATGTCCTGTCCTTTTTTTATGCTTTCTATTTTTAGTTCTCTGCTTTTGTGATCATTGTTCGAGTATGGCCATTTGGTGCACACTTGGGTCACAAGGAATCTCACTCTAATTAATCTTTATATTTTTTCTTTCTAAGCTAATTATGTTGATAACCCTTTAGTTTGCCATAATCTACCTCCTGTCAAAGTAGTGGAAGTGAGATTTTTCTTTTATTTTTCCCTTTTTTTTTTTTTGAGTGGATGGTGGAGGAGAGAGGGGCCTGTGGTAAAAGAATTTCAGGAAGGAAGAAATTTACCAAGCTTTACAATTTGTTGATCAGTGAATACCTAATACTAAATATGCCTCTGAAATAATGCCACTGGCTAGTAGTGATTCTATAATTGAATACATTAATTATTTTTTAATTTTTAGTGGGGCGGTGGCATATGGGGTTGGCAACAGTGCTTAAGTAGACTTGATTGCCAAGCTTTC
>CAIGRP010029360.1:0-10015 GCA_903798385.1 Fraxinus cuspidata | reverse complement strand
TTGACTCTTTTGTATTATCTATAGGTTTCAATGAAGTAAGTTTGATCATTGTCTTTACTTCCAACATAATGATGCTAATAATGACTCTATGTTCTTATTGCTATCTATGGATGATATGCTCTTGGTTCATCACCTAAGAAGATAAGTAATATGAAAAAAAGTTTGAATGGTGAATTTAACATAAAAGATATATGAAAGGCTAAAAGAATCATAAGTATGGAAATTGAAAGAGATATGTCAAATTTTGTTTTGTTTTTATATCAATCCTCATATGTTTCAAAGGAGTTAAGGAAATTTGGCATACATGATTGTAAACATGTTACATTACCTTTACCTAATAGTTTGTAATATCTATAGACCTGGCCCCCAGTAATGAAAAAGAGATAGAATACATAAGTAGAATCTCATACTCCAATGTGATTGGTTCTGTTATGTATTTGAAGGTTTACACTAGACCAGGTTTAGCTTTTGTTGTTAGCACTCTTAGTAGATACATGTCTAATCTTGATCCCGAGCACTGGGAAGCGTTGAAATAGATGTTAAGGTACTTAAAGGAAACTAATAATATAGATCTAAGGTTTGGTGTTAATAATGAAGGTGTGAAACTGAAAGGTTTTATAGATGCTAACTATACTGGGGATAGAGATAATAGGAAATTTACCTCTTCTTATGTGTTTACCTTGTCTAACTCTTGTGTCAGTTGGAAATAACAGTTACAACACATAGTTTCACTATCCACGACAGAATCTGAATACAGTGCTACTACTGAAGCTATTAAAGAAGCTTTATGGTTTAGAGGCCTTCTTCATAAACTTTGTGTTTTAAATGATTATGTTGCAGTATATTCTGATAGTCAGTTTTCTATACATTTATAGAAGAATCCTGTTTTTCACGAACGCACCAAACACATCGATGTTAGACTATATTTTATTAGAGATATTGTGTCACAAAAAGTTGTAAGACTTAAGAAAATAAACACACAGTATAATCCCTCAAACATGGGCACTAAAGTGCCACAATTGGTGAAGTTTAGAAGTTGAAAGGATCTTCTAAACATTGGTGGAGGTAAATAATTTCCAATTTTATCGGTTATCCTTTTCTGAATTATTACTAACGTGTAATTATTTTCTTTGTAGGTCCTTCGACACCAATGTGGAGGTTTGTTAGGTAAATTATTGTCAAATGACCTCCCATGCAATGATGTAAAGTCGTTGTTTATTCAGTCGGTATCGACTAGATGGTTGAAGTAAAATATATATACCATAATTGTTCAAATCAATCCTACAAGCTATTTGGGTCATTTAAAGTAGCCTAATTTAATTAGCGCTACTCATGGCCTGACCCATAAGTCTTGGACGACTTTTTGGTTGATAGCCTATTTAAGCATTACCTTTTATTACTTGGGCCTAATTACTATTTAACCTAAAGCCCATCTAATACCTATATGTGCTGCCCCGTTTCCTGTGTTGGCTCTGTGTGAAATTGTTAATTGCTTCCCCCTTTTGTAAGTGAAATCGGCAGCTTCATTTTGCTTCGTGCTTCCTGTTTTGTGCCTTCCGTTTTCATCTCTTTTTTAGCCTTTGTGGCTATTATTGTGGTTGTAATAATACTTCATACCATGTCCTTTGTGGGCAAGCCAAGAAAGCAACCGGGTCTGGGATTGGTTTATGGTTTGGGTTTGAAGATTGTGGTGTTTGATTAGGTATATAGACGGTATATTGAGCCCAGAACACTTGGTGATCGATTATTTTCATTCAACACTCTCCGAGATGACTTGTGAGGAAAGAGATCTCTAAGATACTTTCCAAGTTGGCATGCCTCACAAACATCGTGAACTTGATCAATTTGAGGAAGACCATCCATCATTTTCTTTGTTGATAATAACTTCAAGCCTCTGAAATTTAAATGACCGTAACTGTCGTGCCACAACTTGGAGACACCTTTCTTCATGCCAGCAAAGCAAGAAGTAATGCCAATGACTTTAAGCTGAATAGGGAACATATTATTTGACGTTAAAGGAATCTTTGCCAAAGTATGACTTCCTTACATCAAGGTGCACATTTTATCATAGAAATTAACATCAAATCCTCTTAAAAGAAAACCAACACTTAGCAAGTTACTTTTCAAACTAGAAACATAAATACATTTGACATATTTTCAATTTTTCCATCCTGGGGTTCAATTCTAATATGTCCAATGCCTTTAATTGCATAAGCTCTTGCATTACCAATTGTGATCTACCCCATGTCTGATTCCAACAATTTAAACAAGGCTTTATTTCATGTCATATGCTTATTAGCACCACTGTCCAATACCAAATATCATTCTTGTGATTATCATGACAAGTAATAAAGTTTCACATTTGTTTTTCTCGATATTGTCATCTTGATGAATAAAACTTGTTCCAGCTTTATAATCCTTCTTCTTGTGCCAACACTTATTGCTTTATGGCCAGGTTTGCGATTATAATAGCACTCAATGTATTGTACTAACAATCACTGCTTTTGTGTCCAGGTTTATAGCAATAATAGCATTCAATGTATTCACTTTGCTTATACCAACCATCATTGCTTTTGTGTCCAGGTTTATAGCAATTACAGCATTCAATGTATTCTTTTTTACCTCTTTATTGATATCCTCGGCCTCGTCCCTGTTGAGAATTTTTTGTATGGTCATCTTTTTCTTCTTCTTTAGAATCTCCACCACTTTGAAGTCCTCTTCCTCTTCCGCGAGTATTGTAGCATCTTCCTCGACCTCCAGATTTTCCTCCTCTTAAGTTGACTACTAAAATTATTTGAATCAAGGCCTCCTGAAATTTAAGATTTAAGAGCTTGGTCGGGGGAAGAAGGATTCCTGTGCTTTAAACTCAATTCATGAGATTTTAAATATGCAAGTAAATCATCTAATGTAAGCTTTGACAAGTCTTTAAATTCTTCAATAGCAGCTGCTATGAAGTCGAATTTTTGTGGCAAACTTCGAAGAATTTTCTCCACAACTTTTTGATCTTCTAAAATTTCACCATTGAATGACATTTGATTTACCATAGAGGTCACCCCTGTAAAATAATCTGAAATATTTTCTTCTTCTTTCCTCTCAAGTTTGTCAAATTCTAACCTGAAAGACTACAAACGTACCTTTTTAACTTTCTCTTCTCCTTAATGTCCAGTTTGTAAAATCTCCCAAGCTTGCTTTGAAGTTTCCGCCTTTGAGATTCGTTCAAACACCGATCTTTCAATTGATTGGTAAATATAGAAAAGAGCTTTGTTGTCTTTTTCTCTCCTGTCGTTTAAAACATTTTTCTGTACTTGAGTCAATCCATCTTTAGCCTCTGGTTCTTCAAAACCTTTGTCGAAAATGCTCCACAGCTTCAATGATTTCAGCAAAATTTTTATATTGTGGCTCCAATAATCATAGTCTTCCCCATTAAAACGAGGAATGAGAGAAACCAGATTATTTGAATTTGCCACGACTTTTTCTTTCCAAAATCTGATACCAAATTGAAAGCACAAAAGCTAAATACTTAATCGTAGAAAGTTTTATTTCAATACCTTACTAAAACATCAGATTATAGTCCAATTTATACAAGCTAGATGACATAGAAAATTACAGAATATGACTATCCAATATTCAAGGAGGCTCCTCAATACATCATTTCAACGGTAGAATTTTAGGAGACAGTTGACACAAATAAATTTAGCATACGAATTAATGTGATTTCTCCAACAATCTTGATATATAAAATTTGTCTAGTGATGAAGCCTGTTATTGATGCCAGGCTTCATTAATGATAAATACAGCTCTGATGATAATACAAGAAATTAACCACAAAAACAAAAGATAAAAAAAAAAAATCTATGTGACTGAAACTGCAATGGGACTTCGGACATTGTGGATTCCATCAAACCAGGTATACCAACCAAACGCGTACTTGTCTTTCTCCATGCCTTTATTTACGCTGTTTGCTTTTACTGTTATGGTGAATGTCTTCCTCTGGCCAACATGATTAAAGAATAAAATTGAAGGTGAGACCTTCACTGAGAATCCCGGTGGTGGTTTAACTTTGATAAAATAGACACTCTTACTGCTGCCAACATTTGTGACTCTTCGCTCTACAGTAGAGGTGCCATTGAGTTTGGGAATGGCGAGGGACGGA
This sequence comes from Fraxinus cuspidata, assembly GCA_903798385.1. Lineage (NCBI taxonomy): Eukaryota > Viridiplantae > Streptophyta > Magnoliopsida > Lamiales > Oleaceae > Fraxinus > Fraxinus cuspidata. The sequence goes on along the minus strand of CAIGRP010029360.1, from coordinate 5,862 downwards.
TAATTGAGATTAGAAGGAGAGGGTGGCTTTATAGGACACTTGAATGAAGAATCCAGGTTCTTAATCCCGATGCTGCAGAGGAAAAGAAGATAGTCAGTGTATGATGCATCATACACGAGTCCAGGATCAGCTGCTTTCGTTGGCCTAAAATGACCTGATCCGAATTGGAAAGGATCTGCCGGCTTGCCGAACGCGTCAGTTATTGGCTTGCCCAAATTGTTATTCAGATCCGCTGCAGGCAAAAATATTCAAGACTATTGGAAATAAATGCTACTAGTCCAGAAAAATGTTGGACATGATGCACAAATGTACCTGAGGTTATCAGAGCAGATCTTATAGCAGCACTACTCCAACTCGGGTGTATGGCCTTCAGAAGTGCAGACGCTGCACCTATATGTGGGCAGGACATAGATGTTCCTGATAGGATATTATATTTGACCACACGATGATCTTGGTCTAGTTTTGTTGGAGATGAGGCTTCACTCCATGCAGCCAATATATTTAGCCCTGGAGCCGTAATATCCGGCTGTCAAGTAAGCCATCAATGTTATTTGTGTGCATTTTGCTCATTCTAGATCCTATGTTTCAATAGTTAGATATAAATCGGTATCTCCGCTTACCTTGAGAATATTGGGTGAAACTGTGCTCGGGCCTCTACTGGTGAAGGAAACCATGAATGGTGCTGGCTTGCTATCTAACTCTGTTGTAGCTGGTACTATATAGGCCATCGGTGTTTTTGTAGAATGGATGTAGTTTAGAATTTTGAGAGCATTTTTGTAATTGACACCAGTGGCTGGAAGAATATGAGCATCAGCTGCGAGTTCAGCTCCATTTGCTCCACTATTTCCCAAGATGAAACCAGTCCCACCAGCCCTTTTCACTTCCCAACCTTTTCCCACTCTGGTTCCATTCCCTCGTAAACATAATACAATCTTCCCCTTTGCCGCCTTGGGTGAAAGTGAACCAGGTAGACATTGCCTTCACATTATTAATGTTCAAAATTCAATACACACACAAATACAGATAGATACAGAGACAGAGACAGACAGAAAAAGACAAGAGAGAGAGATCAGAGAACCCGGAGATATTTTTTGGCACATCAGCATTGACTATTTGGGCTGCATAAACTAGTTGGTACATCTTTTTTTCCATTTTATATGGAGTTACTGTTTGTCCCTGAGAATAATCACAGAAGAAAATGGAACTGAAATCAATGACCAACAATATTGTCAAATGATTTTTTCTTAGTCGAGTGCTTGGTTTACCTCAATTTTCGTACCATTTCCTAGCACAATGGGTGCTAAAAACTTCCGGTCAATGCTACTAGCACCAACTGTGATAATCCAGGGAGCCGTATTAGATAACGTAGCTGGTTCAGGGCCGGAGTTCCCAGCGCTGCAAGCCACCACTATATTTTTCTTGATCGCATGAAGTGCTCCAATGGCAATACCATCTTCATTGAAGGAAACAGGATCCTTTGTCCCAATTGAAATGCTCAATACATCAACACCATCACCAATTGCATCATCCATGGCAGCCAACATGTCTTCCATAAAGCACGTATTTCCTTCTTCTTTCCCTTTGCCAGGAATTGCCCAACAGACTTTGTAGATGGCCAGTCGGATAAGTGGAGCGCCACCTGAGGCAGTGCCACGGGCAAATCCACCCAATGCGGAAACATTTTGAACCCTTCGGCCTCCAACTGTTGATGCCGTGTGAGTTCCATGTCCATCCTTGTCACGAGGGGATCGATAATCCAATGTTCTGTTAAGAGGGCCGTAGTGTGCCTCATAACCTTTGATGTAGTATCGTGCCCCTATTATCTTCCTGTCATTGAACAAATTATAAGTACTGTTTACGACAAATTTTTTTGAACCAGATAAATATAGTGTTCACTTCTACAAACAGCTATATCAGGTGACCATACCGTATAAAATGGTTAAAACTAGTGATTTTAGATCACTGATTTTTTAGATCTTTTCGTGCCCATGTCATGTTGAGATACCACAGTTGTAATCAGCATTATTATACCTACGTCGAGACTTCTAGCCAAAAATTGGCTTGTTTCTAAAAATTGAATACAATGACACCATGGATAATAGTGGCAAATCGGCATTACTCTTAATTTCAAAATTCAATCGAGATGTATTTTTCAAAGAAAACTCCAAATTAGACTACAACGTTATATAATCAAACTCCAAATCCATCCGAGTCCTTAAAATATGCCGATCCATCAAAGATTCTGTATAAAACTGCAACATATAATAAAAAAGGGCTCTTTTACGAACTGTCACGACTCCACCTTCACTAGTCTACTTGTACACTTTTGAAACAAGAATATTCAAGGAGAAAAGATTTTTCTTTAAATTTGGAACGTATCTCACCGTATCAAGTGTTTTAACTATCCCATCAAACAACTTTATTCCGATACCAACTATTCAACAAGGTGTATTATTTTTCATTACCAGCACACCTTTTGAAATTATTTCATATGTTGAAAATGAATCCTGATTGGGATAAGTAAGTGCAAGTTGTATCAATATTCCAATCATCGTCAAGTTTGGAGTAGTAGTCAGAAGCAAGTAAAAAAGTTCTCCATCACTGTGAAAAGTTTCAACAATGGCTTCACTTGAAGTATGTAATTGCTTTCCCTTCTAAGAAGTTACAGCAAAATCTTCTGTATTCTGCAACTTATAGCAATCCTTAATTAAGTGCCTCGAATTCTTGCAATAAATTTTGAAGTTAGACCTTAATTTGCCCATTGCACAATCACCACAAGAATAAGCTTATCTCGATGAGCCTTAGTTTCAATGAGATGCTTTATCTTTTCCTTTGAATATAGGGCATCATAAACTTCTTCAACGGTGAGATCACAACTATATAAAATTGTATCATTAAAAAACAACAAAATCAATCTCATATAAATATGCACTGCTCGCCTCGTAATCCGCCACAATGAAATCATATTCTGCTGTCCAATAATGGAACATCAAAAGTCATGGTTTCCATCCCAGAAGATCAAGCTAAGCTTCTTAACTTGATTAAAACCTCGATCTCCCTAGAATTTTCAAGCATTTGGCTTTGATACCAGCTTGTTGAAAAACGCGAAAGATACGAATAAATTCGATACCAATTTGTTGAAGACAATATAAGATTATACATAATATGAAATAAATATCACAAACTCAGAAGAAAAATATAATTTGTAGAGTAAATGAGATTTCACAAAAATATAGAGAAATAATACGAAGATTTGTATTTACAATTTGCCTAACTAATAATGGGGATAAACAAACCTCCAATAAGGTTAAACCAACCTATAATGAGGTTAAAACCCTATAATGGGGTAAATCAATCCAACTAAATTGAAGAGAAGAGTCAAATATATATAGGGAACAATTCAAGCTATAGTAGTAGAATTTTAGATGAAATAGAATGTTCAAAGTTTCCTTATCTTAATCTCTTCAAGTCCAACACAAATTTCAATTTTCAATAGGACTTCTAAGTATAACCTCAGCTAGAATTTGCCAAATAGATTTAGAATAGGATTCCAAAAGCATTCCAAATAGAATTCTTTTTAAATCACGAATTTAATTAGAATCATCTTCAAAATAGAATTCGAATCACTCCCTAATTCTAACAACCACGATTTGTCATATTCGTTAATGCTTTACAACTATACAATGACCTGTAAGGTCCATGAATATTTTGTCTAGTAAAATCACAGAATAATTGGTAGAGCCTTTGGCACAAAAAAACAAAGTCAAATAGACATTGAAGGGATAGAAGTTCACAAGATGGCATTGCAAGAAGCCAAAAATCTTAACTTCCTGCCAGAATTTATCACTTTTTGATTAGATATAGACAAGCTAGGAACCATAAGCCGAACATAGATAAATAAGTGATGCATATAAGGACATGAATGTAGGACAAGAAGCTGGGGCCAATTCACGCTTTACTTGAAAATGTCATTTCTGATAATTTAGGAAACAACCTAGAACAAATGGACTTAATCCCACTTTGGAGGTATAAAGTTCCTTAATTCAAGTTGATTCTCTCAGTAGTAGAGGTACGCGCCAAACCCCTATCATTTAGCTGAGTGTTGTTAATTAAGTGATGACGAGGCCTGACTTCGGCTAGATTTTTTCTTCTACAATATATAAGGGCAGCTATAGAATGTGAAATATATAGCAATTATCGAAGGGAATATATAGAAAACTCACTTGTTACAGTTTGATGAGTTGAATGCATCTCCTGATTGGCAAATTCCTTTCCATGATGATGGATAGGGTCCCATTCCTTCATCACTGAAGCTTTTTGATTCTGGCCACACACCTGATTAACAAAAAAATTTCATCACGTGCAATCATGGCAGTCTGATAAATAATGCTTCATGGCATATTCAATGTGTAATATTATTAGACTCGACTATGATGAAATTCTTATTTTATTTCGGTTAAAACCGTCCAATGCTATTATAGAAAGAAAATAAATTTATATATGTAGTTCAATGGCAGGAGAAGATTACCATTATCTAGCATGCCAACAATAACATTTTGGCCATATCTTGATTTCAGTAACAAGTCCTCCTTCAACTGAAACCCTTTACTTCCTTGTAGTTGTTGTAAACCGGAAAATTCCCATGACCTTGTAGTCTGCAAAGAGTACTTTGTCGACTGGCTCCGCAATACAGACAACACTTCCTCAATCTCTGTTAACAAAAATTACAATATTGAATTAGAGAAACACAAAGAGAGAGAGAGAGAGCTTGTGGTGGTTCGACTCACTGGAGAGTTTGAAGGCTTCATCTGGGGTGAGCAATGCTGCGAAACCATTGATGCTGGACTTGTAACTGTAAATAAGAGAAGATTTAGCATCTTCCACAGTTTCTTTCACAGAGAACAGATATGAATGATGGTTATCTTCAATTTCATTATATGTTTTCTCTCCACTATGTTCTCCAAGGTACACTATGTACACCTGCAAATGACAGTATATTTAGTGCAAGTTATGAAACTGCAATAGCTATGTAGGTTTGGACATAGTTAAGAATCGATTGGTAAGTGGAAATTAGAACCTGTTTCTCATCACAAGAAGCCAGGAGAGGAAGAAGAAGAACCAGAAGATATACAGGAAAATTCTTCACAGTTAAAGCCATGGAAAATTGCTCAACATTGAACTGATACACTTGAGTATTTATAGTAGTCTACTTGCACAGAATCCTGCTTGAATAAGAAATTCTTTTCAGTTTAGCAATTAAGAATCCTCTTTATGAGATTAACTAATTATTAACCAAGTGGACCAAATGAAAACTTTCAATATTTGTGTGCACGTCCTCAAACCAAAGGATTAGAGCATTACGGTCTGTACAGTGGAATTCGTGTATTAAAATATAGAAATAGTTACAAATTGTATTTTTTAGAAATACAAATGGATATGAATCTTCTTGTAATTGCAAAATCCTTTGATTAATTATCTGAATGCTTGAAGATGAGGAGTCACGTGGCTTAAATCCTAAATTTCGAGATTTGTTGAGCATTTAATTTGTCGAGAACTTGACTAGTTCAACACTTGAATTTCAGAGCTTGGATTTGCATTTCAAAACATGGACTTGATCTTGATTTAATTCGAAGAAGACTTTGATCTTCTTGGATTTGCTTGATTTGAAGAAGATTTTGATATTCTTCATGTTCGCCGGACTTGGAGTTGAGAGAATTTATTTTCTTCATCCGACTTTGGGATTTTTTGGGCACTTCGTGAATTTCTTGTGCATTTTCCCCTCTTTTCTCCTCTTTTTGTAATGGACCTTTGATCCTATTTATAGGGAAAATTTGTAACCAGTTTTGATAACCACTCAATTAA
>CAIGRP010029347.1:0-20918 GCA_903798385.1 Fraxinus cuspidata | reverse complement strand
TTTATGGTGGCTAATGTTTATGTATATAATATTTCTACGGCTATATTATGTTTTGGTCCATGTTAGATATATTCTATTAAAATTGGACCAGAGTTTAATAGCGCTACGCATGAGAATTTTGTACCACCTAAGTTCGGTCTAATTTTCGTGTCACCCTATGCAAGCTATGAATTTTTTGTAAAAATACATAAATGAATTCATTATCTACGCACGCTTATTGAGAATTATTCTCACTCTATTATGTATCTACTTTCAGATAATTGACGATTCGAGGCAATCAGCACGAAGGTGGCTTATGGTGGCAAAAGATTCAATAATAAAATCCTTACGTTGTCAAACTATTATTATTTCATTTGATTTTAAATAATTTTATGATATTCCTCGTTTCAAGTAATGTATTAAACTCATTACATCATTTGAATTTTAGAATTATTTCTCGTTTCAAGTAATGTATTAACCTCATTACATCATTTGAATTTTAGTAAGGCTCTGTTTGAAAATACAAATTTTCCATGGAAAATGAATTCCATTTTCCAACTTTGCCTTATTTGATACCATAAATTTGCCTTGGAAAACATTTTCCCAAAAAGCTTCACACATGCGATTTGCAGGAATTGGATTTCCCACCTTTTTGGTGGGAAATCTGATTCCAGCTTTTCAAATTTTTTTTTTTTTTTTTTACTACAACGGAAACAAATTTCATAACCAATTATAAAAAAAAATAAAAAAATCACTTTAATGGACAATTTCCATGTAAAACGAACACTAAACTTTGATGAAAATGATTTTCTAGGAAATATTTTTTATGGTTTTTTTTTTTTTAATTTTTATTTTTTGGCAATGGAAACAAATTTTATAACCAACTGTGGAAAAAATTATCACTTTAATAGACAATTTTCATGTAAAACAAAGCCAAACGAACACAAAAATATCCAAAATTTTAAAATTTTCCACGTGGAAAATTATACCAATCAAACACGCTTAATTAACAATTCCCTATAAAACAAGTTATAGGCAATTACTTTCTCTGGAATTCACTTTCTTTTCCACCCATTTTCCACCCTTGCAATCAAACAGACCCTAAGTGCTTAAATAATTTATATAATTGTGTTGAATATCCTTTAAATTTACTTTAGTTTATGATTTAACGACACTCGAATCGTTAAGATTAAGGTCGTCACAAAACGTGTCTTGCTATTCTAAAATAAAGAAAGTTAGGGTTTGACAAGGTCAAAATAAAAGAAAGGTTTCAATTTTTTTCTTGAGCTGATGAAAAAAGAGACGGTGACATCCAACAAAGATGCCGGATCGCTATTCACAATGCTGATGAAACAAAGCTAAGGTTCCCGGAAATGGAGAATGAAGACAAACTAGGTTAGTTCCCCTTCTTCTGATTACTTTTAACCAGTCACGGCATGTCGGCATCAGTTTTACGGCATTTAGGGTCTCAGTCATGTCAGGGATGTGTCCGCAGTTTAAAAAAATGGACATGCTACCTAGTGTATGAATGTATCAGACAGCAACAGAAGCATGTTTGTGTTTCCTAGCAAAGCAATGATTGACATCAAGAAAATCCTTGTGTTACATTTTAATGCATGCACAGTTTGAAGACCCTCTCTAATACATTCTATTTTTTTATGTACTGATAGACTAGTAGAAGCATACCGGTATCGTAATCCCATTCCTGTAAAATTCTGGGTAGTGCTTGAGCTGTTTACCACAGGTCCATGTTACACCCGACCATGCAATGTTTAAATTATGAGCTTCCAAATTCCTTGCTATGCTACCCTTTTGAGCTGGCATATGGGTGTGTCGAGCATTGATTTTGGGAGCAGAATTCTCTTTTGGTGACACTGTCCATTCAGAAGGAATGAAGGATAATAAGATGCTGAATTTTCAACTGATTTTTTATTAACATTTCTTCACATATATAACATGCCAAATTTTAGATGAATAGAAAAACTTTTCAATGAGATGATCAGGATTATCAGCTATGAAAATGCACATACTCCATTTCAAGAAATATACTGAATACCGAAAAATCGAATTTATGTGAGCTATGTATGAAGTCAAACAGGAATCAGATATCGTATACTGAATTTTGCAACCAGGATACTAAACAGACATTGGAACCATAAAAAATGGGTCAGAACAGTGTTAACAAATCATGAATTTTTCCAAGTTTTAAAGTGAGCAATAAATAAGGACAAGATCATAATCATGTATCTTCTAATCTAGTTGTACCCTTGAATGCTGTTAAAGAAAGAAGTCATCAAGTACGAGATGCCATGACAACAAGCAGATGTTGACCTAACATCCTAATTATTACACATAAAAGAGTAATATTTTTCAAGGCATGTCTATTTTCTCTACAGAATAACAGCAACAACAAAACTAAAATAGAACACTGGCAGCTATATTTAGAAAACATCCATATGAAAATAGGGTCAAGTCATCAGAATCATATAATGTTAGAGAAAAAGGAAAAAAGTAAACACAACAGAGGTCAGTTTCCCCCCAACTTTGAGATTCCAACTTCTCTTTATCACAAGAGTAGGTTTCTCATAGCGATAATAATTCCACTCTATGTAGACTTAAAAATGTACTGCGATCTTAACGTTATGGTACAAGACAGCCAGAAGCATTATACAGTTCACTTAACTTTAGAACAAAAAGGCCTAAATAATAGAACAGAGAAAAGAAACATATCAATTTTAGTCCATGAAATTATCATCAATGAAACTCCATCAGATACAGACCCACCGATCTCCATATAAGCACATCCAGAAAAATCACCTTCTATTTTCATATTCCTAAGCATTCTAGACTAATAATTCAAGGTTACCCCCGATTGGAACCCAACATCTATTAATGGAAACACAAGGGCCAACTAAATCATCCAAACTTCAAATTGATCAACAATGCAAGAAAGATTGCAATTGGGATACTCATTGTGGAAGGTGAAATTGCAATGAGACTATTTCGAACATAAAATCATGCAGTTAAAAGTCACGGATAACAATTTTGAAAAGAAAAAGAAATCGTTCCTTGAAGAAATTATCAAACACAAGTAAAGTTCAGAAATGATTATCATAGCAACTACATTTTTATCGTCAAAAGATCACAAATCAAGCAAAACATTCAACTAATTCAACCTTTGAATTTCCCATTAAATTCATAATGGAAAAGTTATAGGTGGTCTTTTCCAAAATCAAGACCTGAAGAAGTAAAATTTCACAACAATTGCAAGATACATAAGTTTGATCGATAAAAGACAAAAAAGGAAGTAAACCCTCCAATTTTCCACCACATTCACCGCAGTCAAATCATTTGAATCTACCAGTAGAAGCATTCTTATAATTCAATAGTGTGAAGACACGAGGAAATAGAAAACATACCTGGGCAATCGGCTTGCATATGCTGCTTTGACAGCATAGAAGTGAGCCAGTTCACAACCTCTCTCCTTGATCTCCATCTGAAACCGGCATGAACCGAGTTCTTGGCCCCATGGGCATTCAAGAACTCCTCAGAAACAACATAAAACATGTGTCTGACACTCCTCTCAGTTCCCACGACAGCGAGAATAGACTCCCCTGAATTATCCTTCAAGAAGTAGTGTACCACACGATTGCCCCTCTCTTTTGACACGTATTGCTCTTTCCACTCTACAAAGCAGCGCTCAGTTGCAGCCATATTTTGGAAATACAAAAGAACCCTTGACTGGAATTAGCCTTGACAACTCTGACAACCCATCAGAGTACCCAGAAAATCCTAATTTAAAAAGTTAAAAGGCGTTCCCAAGACAATATTGCGAAAGGCTACTACCTAGAAAAACTAAATTAACTATAAAGCTACAATCTTGGAAAAAAAAACCGTAATCTTGATGATCTCTTTGTTAATTTGACTAGGCCCGGATAACTCACAAAATTTCCAGCTAAAATTCTATCAGATAGAGACTAGGCCATTCAATAAACCTTAAGAGACCTATGATTGTGAAGATCTGCTAAAATATCAGCAAGTCAAGTCAAGGAGAAGAGCAAGAGACTGGAAACCCATAAATATTCCAAGACTTCTGCTGAAGAACATGAACCGTCGAGAAATCGAAATGGGCATCTATGCTAACAACAGGAAGTACAAAATTAAGCAAAAAAAACTGGGTTTCAAGTCGTTTTCATAGTTGAAGAAGCCTGGTGATTATCGCGATATAGATAGAGGTTCAAAAGGAGGCAAAAAGAAAAGGTATCAATTGATTTTTAGACTGCAAAAAGGTCAATCAACAAACAGAAAGAGTGTGAGACTTATGAGAAAAGATGGGTGCCAATGTAGGTAAACTGAGAGCTGCAGATGCTTGAAACTACATTCCTGCCGCAGAAGACGGATTGGGGAGGTGAGGGTAGGGAAGATGGTTAAAATTATCAGAATGACATTTTCCTTTAGGAGGGCAATTTGGGGTGAAGCTCTATCGGACCCCGCATGATTCTCCCAACTATACGCTTATCAAATTGGATTATTTATTTATTTGTTTATTGTGGTTGCGTGGGTGGAGTTTTGGATTGAATAAGGTGATTATCAACTAATTGACTAAAGTTTAGGGTTTTGAAGTGAGATCTCGTGTATATAAATATTTTTATGACTTGACATAATGACACGTGATATTTTATTATTAGACGGTTTAAAATGCTATCGATTTTTTCATCAAACGATCTACTGTCACGTGCAATTATATCAATTTTTCATTTAGTTCCTCTCACAAAGTAGCTTTATCCTCCATCATATCATAAGTACTATTTATTTATCTATTTATAAATACTTTTTAATCAAATATTTGATAAACCTACTTTGCTTAATTAACCATGTATGTAAAATAAACTAAGACGTAAATTTATTGATGAATTTAAATGGATAACTCTATTTAATAGTTAAAAGTATAATTAATCTACCTATTTTTTTCATTTTTTAGTTCTTTTTTATTTGTCAAATCTAATTTATTTTCATTTGGCATCCTCTTTTTTCAATTTTTTTTTTATCACCTTTATCTCCCTGGTCTTGACATTATTAAAATAGTCGAAAAAAACCCCCAACGATTATTAACACGATTACTTCTTTAAAAACTAAAAAAGAATAGATAAAAAGAAATTGCATGATAATCAAGGTTAATGTGATCATTTTATTCTCAAGGAGATACCCGGTTCACCAATATCCTTTCAAGAAATCAAGAAGATAACACAATTCTGAAGACGAAGGTAATATCAGAATATTTCTAAGGATCGCCCACTTTTAAAAGCTTCATTCGCAACAGCTGATTGACAAAATATCAAGTACAATACATTATCAAACTTCTTTCAAAAAAAAAATATGGGATCGATAATATTAAGCCAGCGGTTTATATAGTTGGGCCTCTGAATTCTGGGATAATCCATCCTAGGAGGATAATTCATTAACCTGTGATTGACGTGGTTTCTCCAATTACTTGATATATACTTGCAATGAATTACAGTTCAAAGCCATTAGACGAAGACCTCAACTCGTGGATGAGCATGTGAAGGCAGACACCTATCTAACAAAATCTGGACTTTCGCGTCTCCAGTGCTACAGCGAACTGAATCACCTAAAAAGCAACATCGGGTGCATCAGTAAAAGGAATCACAACGATCTATAAAAGCATTCCGAGAAAATTGAATTTACCTCAAGTACCAACATTGGGTGCCGGAGTAGCCAAAGGTGGGCCATAAGAATATCTCCACTCCTCACATGCCGCACATTTCTCTAACTTCACACTATTCTCCAGAGTACAAAATTTGCATGACCAGACGACACTTTTCAAATTTCCATCTTTCGGTTTTTGGCTTCCACAGAGCTCACATATCGGAGCTAGTGGCTACAATATCAACAAAACAGGTCATCAGTTCCATGTAATTGTAATTTCTACATGACACATAAAGCCCCTGTTTGGCCCCCATTATTTGACGTTATAATTTTTGGAATAGTGTTTTTTTTTTTTTTAGAATGTGTGGTTGAAAAACAAGGAAAAGTTTTTGGTTTTTGTGCAATATTATTTTATTAAAGAATGTGTAGTTAAAAGGAGGAAAAATGTATTATAAATTTAATGGAGGCCAAACAGGGTCAAAATCTGAAGTAGAAAGTGAAATCAAACATATCATTATTTAGAGACTCAGAGACAAATTATGGCTGGAAGTTGTCCAGTGTCTTTTTAAGGGTGCTTCCCGTGTTCAGAAAGTGTGCAAGATGGAGTAAAAATTGCATAGAAAACCTTGTTTCCACAAATATAAGAACCGCTTATCAAATTGCAACAGAAATTCATGTAAACAAGTCATGAGAAATGGACATTCCACGAATTCTAAATTATTCTCATGCTTCAGCATTATTTTTTCATCAATTACAAATATTCAAATTATTTTTCTCAATGAATTGATTGAAGAAACTATTTTATCTAACTCGAGAGGTGCCGTATCCAATGCTACTGCTACAGCAACTTAAAAGCAGAATTCAGATAGGTGAATTTTCAGGAGAATCGTAATAGTTGAAAATGGAGAAGGTTTTGCCTTGTAGACCTAAAGGGTATAGAATACAAAAGAATTTATGAATAAACATTAAAAAGGTCAACACTCACCGGGTTAAACAAAGTGCACATCATACATTCCCACATTTTGAAACTATCCTCGTCAGGAACCAATCCGTGACTATAGATAGATTGATGAGTAGAAGCTTCTTCGGATAAAACCACAGAATTAGATCTTGGATTACTTTCTGATGACTGCATCCGTGACTTGTCCATGCTACAAATATTATCGTCCAACATTTTATCGTGACAGGAGCTGGAACCACATTCTGAAGTAACCTTGGTCAAATCTGTAAAAGTGGATTCTAGGTGACCATCCAATGACTGGGATGATGAAGCATTGTCTGATTCATGACTTCTTTTTCGAGATAACACATTCACACCATGTCCACCTAATCCACCATGACTACTTGACTTTGCAAAACTAAGTCCCAAATCTGAAGGCTTCAGCAAAGAATCAGTACTGTCATTTTCTCCAGATACATCATAAGACTCCGAGCCACACCAAATATTATCCCATAATCTCCTTTCGGCAGCCATTGCAGCAGCTTGCATTGGGCTAAGCGCAGCTTTAATTGAACTATCTCCACCAATGCGTTTAGGTCCAGAAGGAAGCAGCAATCCAAGACGTGCTCGCTTTTCAGCTGCAGACAATGCAGTTTGGCGAAGAGATGAAAGAGGAGGCTTAGCCGAGTATCCTCCCAAACGCCTTCCAGGAACATCAAATCCCTCACCTGTACCACTTATTCCCTTATACATGAGGTCTTCGCATTCCTAAGCATGTTCATAATCACGTTAAGTAAATACAAAATACAGACGGGTAACAAACCAAAGATGCAAACAGAGCACGCTGGCAAAACTAGAATCTTGAATGTCCAGGCTTTCTTGTAGAGTTTACATTCAGAAAGTGTTAAGATACGGAAGCAAGAAACAAAGGCAAAAGTTAAAATGATGTGAAACAGAAATTTAATAATGATAGAATCAACAACTTTTCAATAGTGGAAGCACGCTTTATTTTTTTTTTTTGTACAAATATTTTCCTACATTTCAGTTCCTGAAAAGGTAGATTCCAAAAATCTCATTTACTCATCTTTAGTTCCTATATTTTGATTGTTCTATAGCATGATGCTTCTGTTCTAACTATAGCAGTAAAATGCACCAGCAGAAATTCTCAACATCTACCAGTTCAATTTGGTTTAATAAAAAATGCACAAAAAACCTCTTACCTTTCTAATTTCATCCCAGAGCTTGTAGAAATTGGCATTGTGAGGGCCGTGAACATTGTGGCAGAGCTCGTGGAGCATTGTATCTAGAATCTCATTAAATGGATAAAATTGATCATCTCTGTTTGGTCTCCTAAGCCTCAATTTTACATGTATACCTTTTCCTACATTCAGACCCAGGAGAGCCGAGTTTTTTGGACTGCAAGTTTATATGTTGGCACAATCCACGTTAATAGTAAAAATTACCAAGCAAAATCACATTTTGAGGAGAAATCTCAATTTCCACTTTTCTTTTCTTAAAGCATTTCGGATTCAAAAAAGAATTATAGATGTCAATAAAATCTACAGAAATAATAAATATTGAAAGAAAAGAGGTAAAAAGAAAAGGAAAAAAATATACCAGAACTCGGAGAGAACTTTGACTCTCCAAGTGTGTTTACGCATAATGGGTTGAACCTGTTTGGCGACTCTCTCCAGAATCTTTCGAGCTTCTTCTTCATTTGGCTTTCGTTTTAGGGCCTTGATTTCCCATATCTTATTCAGATCCCCCAAATTCATTTTTTCCAACCCAACCCTAAATTCTGGTAAAACAGAAATTATAGTCAGTGTATACGGAATTGCGATCAGACACTATAAATTCAGAGAATTAATGAAGAAGAAGAACGTACCGAGTCCTTGAATTTTGGTCAAAATGGATTCAATTTGCACGGCTTCTTGTACAAAGGGAACTGGGCGGGAATTTGAAACTCCGTCGCTTCGCTTTGGCATTTTCATATTATTATTCCTTTATTAGGTCGCTCCACGTCATTTTGCGGAATTAGCATTTTAATCCATAAAACTCGGCTAAAATATAAGTTGACCCACCCTGAAGTTTTGATCAAAATAATTGAATATTGAGATCATAATTTAACAATAATTGTTACACATCCGCAAAATAGTATTTATCATCTAGAGTTTGACCTAAGAGTAAGCCATGGGCGAGATGAGTGGCAGGTCGACCATTATATTAGGCTTTAGAGTCGTTGAGTCACGAAAGCTATGTAGAAATGATTGAATAACATAGCTCATAAATTGATTTAATTGAAGCTCCATGCAAATGCTAGCTCAATCAAAATCATAGAATGCGATAATCATACAATTGACAGATGTCGTGCAATATTTGATGCGTCTCCAAACTCATTAATCATATAATTCTAAATAAGTCCGTTAAAAACTTGAGTGCGTGTGCCTTCACGATAGGAAAGGTATTTTAAATCTTGAAGATTTTTTTTTTTTTAACTTCAATCACTAAGATCTGAAATTCACATTTTTATCCCTAAAATACCCTTCTATTAGAGATGTATTTTTTCTAAATTCAATCACTAAGATACTAAAATTCACATTTTTATCCCTAAAATACACTTCTAATTTAAGTACTGCACCACATCGACCTCCCCGCTCGACCTCTTTATGGGACTAACCAAGCAGCTCATTCTAAAAGATCCCACGTTCTTTGAAGTTGGTGCAAAGCTGATCCAGAATTTTCCAGGGAGTTGCACTGCTTACGGACCAGACGCACAAGGAGGGGAAAGTGGATTCTATCCGCTCTCTAATGGTCCATATCGACTTCTTCAGTGGAAAAAATTCTTCATTTGGTTCCCATTCTGGGCCGCGGAAGGCAAAATGTGAATTTCAGCACTCGAAGAATGGACGATGAACCAACAATAGTCATATCTCCCCAAGGAAGCTAACAGCCTTTTAAAGTCAACTTTTGTGCGAGGGAAGATGAGATTCTGCCAGAAAGATGAGGACGCCCGCCCCATCAAAGAGGAACTTTAACGCTTATGTAGACGGGAAAGATTGTTGAGACAGTAGATTCGCCAATCCAATGGTGCTTTCTTATGATATACACCCGTTCGTTACATAAAAAAACAAAAAATCTACCTTTCAGCTTCTCCCATGCACGTCCCTTAAAAGAACATGAATCTTGCATGTTTTTATTTTTCCACTAGAGTTCTCAGAAATCAAAATAAGACTGTTTCGATTCGATCCAAGGAACATTCCTCGGCCACACCTTCCAAGCTTTCAGACATCACTGGTTTTACAAATCCCTGAGCAACCCATAACTCACAAGTACGGATACATGGATATTAATATTTTCTGGAGAAGCTCCCATGTAGATGAAGCACCCTTTTAAATGATGAGACAAATTGTTACAACTCGAAAACAATAACTGTAACTAAAATTCAATACACCAAAAGAAATGGGTCCAATCTTAGCAGCTGAGCAGTTGTACTTAACATTGATCAAAGGGAAGATTCGTAAGCAAGCACAATGCAGGTTAAAAGAAAGAATAAAAAAATTTTGGAACATATAATGCAATTAGAGGGGTTTTGAGATAGTGTAATAGCACTGTTCAACAGAGCTGAACATGACTGGCTTGCAATTTATGACATTCATTTCATGGTCCACCTGTTTTCATCCATAATTATTAAGTAGGCTCCTAATTTCCACAAGCTGATTCCACCTCTCAACGTTGCCAGAAACGACCATGCTGCTTCTGCCCTTGCATGCGCCTGTACCATTGAGGTATCTATTAGCAAAGCAGCTATCAGAAATGGAACGTGGGAATGGTCAAAGAAGATAAAAATCTACTCTGACAATCCACCGTCAGGTATTCGATGGATAAGAAAACTTTTGTAAAAAGGGAAAGCAGGAACCAATGAAAATATACTCGAGTCAACTGATATTCTACTATAAAATATATAGCATGAACAGGTAAAAAAAAAAGATAATATTCTACTCATGTCAAAAGATAATCCACTATAAAATATGCAATGGAGAAGATATCTGACTTTTGATACTCTTTAGATCGTTCAATGAACTCTTTGGCAATATCACGACCCTGGTATGAAGCTAGAACAGATCGAATATCAGCAGGTCTGTGTTTAGCCACATCTGCAGTCAAACAAGTGGTCCACATTTAATCAGAAAGATTTAGCGTTAATTCTCACATGATCATCAACTAAATCCAGCTAGTCGCACAAATAATTTCATACAGAGAGGATGCTTACATTCAAGGAATGGAATAAGATCTAAAAGTGCTGTATCTTCTGCTTCGCCTTGCCATGGTTTTATTGGAACAGAATTTTCTGGCTGAAGGCTACTTTCTAAAGCATGACCACTAATGTAAATAACCTTAGCAGGATCCCTATTGAGCTTCGAAAGGTCCTGATAGCAGGAAACACAAAAACATTGCAACGGACTATGACATTGCAGTATAGAGTTGAAATTTGGTACTGAAATACTATGGTATGTATCTTTCTTTATAATACCCCAAAACATTTTATAGTCGTTAATTATGAAAATTAGGACCTTAGTGCAAGATGATGAAAGTTAAGGAATAAAATTGCATATTGGCCAATAGTTGAGGGACTACAAATACAATTTCCTGAACTATATATATGATATGAATATTTATATGAATGTATGTGTGTATGTATGTGTATGTAACATGAATATGATATATATAATATTAGTATATGTATATGTATAATTATATATATAACTGATTTGAGTTAAATTATAATATTAATATAATAAGTACGTCTATGTATGTATAATTATATATAATTATGATAGATTGATTGATTTAAATTATACGATTACTATAATTACGTATGTCTATATGTATATAATTATGTTTAATTATGATTGGTTGGTTTAAATTTTATGATTATTATAATTACGTACATCTATATATGTATATAATTATATACAATTATGATTAATTGATTTAAATTATGTTATCATTATAATTACGTGTGTCTATATGTATAATTATGACTAATTGATTTAAATTAGGATTACTATAATTACGCTCATGTGTATACGTATTTAATTATATGTAATTATGATTGATTGTGAAAATTAAATAAATATCCTTACATGTGAAAGATAAGTTAAGAGGATTCCTTCGTAAATAAGTAAACTATCATATATGTGTGAATATTATAGATATAATTATAATTGATTGATTTGATTGTATGATTACTACAATTACGTACATCTATATATGTGTGTGTGTTTAACTATAATTGTTCCACACTACACACGGTTCATAAACAATTGTTTAATATTAAGTTCTTTCATACGTGTTTTATGAAATCCTCTTTAAATTACGAGGTAAGTTTAGTCATACGTTGTATGTTGGATCGTTTTTCATACTTTAAAATACGGAATTCGATTTATGAATAAGATATAGGTCCTATATGTTTAAATTCAAAGGACCGAAGTTTAGTAATGCTATGCAGGGAATTATAGTCACAAAGTTCAGATTTTAAAAAATCCAGTGTCTCCCTATGTATGTTATGATTATGTACAGGGATTATGGCAACCTAAGTTCTATTTCTAATTCCCGTGTCTCCCTCTATACGTTAAGAATTCCTAAATTTTAAATATGACTTACGATTTATGTGGCTCACTTATTGGGATTTTATCACATTATTTATGATTTTTTTGCTTTTAGGTAATTGAGGTTCAAAACATTGAAGTTTGGAACTCGTCACTGGTAGCAAAATAAAGATGAGATAGTTTATGAATTTTTTTTTTTGAAAAAGAATTATATGATTAAGAAAGCGTTATATTTTTAATTATTGTAACTTTGGATATAATTATCTTTTATGAAAGTTCTATTTTTACGATATATATTTGAAGACTCAAAAGGTAAGTTTTGGGGCATTACATTCTTGCTTCTTCATAATTAGACCTACTAACAAAATGAATTTATCTAGTAAGATTGCATCATCATGAACATAAAATTTCATTGTGGGAAATTGAAGTCGAAGGGAAGTAGAATTTGAGTAAAGTGATGCCAAGAGAATCATGTTAGCTAGCAGCACAAATACAATTCATAATGAAGAGTCATTAAATTTATAACCATGCATAATATAATTATCCTTCCCCCCCCAAAGCAGCCTTTATAGCATAGCCACTTTAGTCTTTTTTGTCTTGATTGTAATTAGGCAAACAGAATATTGGCCAGGGGCAATTACAGTCCATAAGTTCATATCAAGAGAAGTTAGGTGTGATGGTAAAATATGCATGAAGTAAATTGTATTATAATTAAGTCATTATTTGTATTACTCTCTAACTAATAAGACAATAGCATGTATGTTTTAATAACTGGAAATGGTTAAAGTTCTGACATCATATTTAAATAAATTCAGCTAGTGTCGAATCAAAGTCCAAAATCTTGATATGGTCATAATAACGTGTATCTTTCTTCTTTTATAAGAATACCTGTCCAGAAAAAGCAATGGGTAAAGTGCCTGATCATCCACGTGAAATACAAACACAGGAAGTTCATGAGCCAAAATTTTAAATATGAGCAAAGTAGTGCAAATTGGCCTCCTAACAGCACGACCAAATTTCACAACAAAAAAATTCTAATCATTTGTAGTCATCCTTTTCTTAGTAGTGACAGCATATTCAGTATAGATACTGAAGCCATTTCGTTCAATGTTAATGTAACAAAAAGAGACCATTAGCAAAAGATGATTATAACTTCATGATTTCCCGTCAAGAAAAGGCATATTGAGGGAAAAATATGCACCTAGTAATAATTATTGCTCTCTAAGAAACAGGAGAATGTGCATACCCTATAGTGCTTTCCATCAACATATCTTGTTGCACCCCTTGAGAGCCTATACCGGATACAGTGTTTGGGATCCAACATATCAACAACAGGGTCAACATACTGCCAATGCCACGGTAAGATGTTTTGCAAATAGTTTATGTGAAAGTAAGTAAAGAAATCACGAAAGGCAAAAATTTACCATATTTAGATGGTCAGAATATACTACAATTTCATATAATTGAGCTAAATGCTCCAGAAATGCATCTACACCAGGTCTTTTGAATGTTCTCCACCCTCTGTCACGCTTTAAAAGAAGTAACGAGAAAAGAATGAGAAAAAAAAAATTAAATAACTATTATCAATTGACCCTAAAACTAACAACATCCAAGTCTCAATACACACTGCTAAAAAAACAGAACAAAAGAAAAAGACGTTCAGGTTTTGAACAGGGAGCAAAATATAGAGGGTGATGCTCCAGCATGAATTGCAAATTATGTCAGTCTAAAGTCAAGGAAAAATTACATCTGCAATAACACCAATTAGAAAGAAAATAACAAAAAGTGGAAGCAGACCTTCCAATCAGAGTATATCAATGTCTCATTCAAATCAAGAACAAGGGTAAATACATGCTGCTCCAGAGGGTGCAAATCAGGTAGGAGCTTTTCTGATGTTGGTTCAACAAAACCCTAAAACGAAGCAAGAAGATGTCAAATATGTTTGGAAAAGGAATAACTGGTAAAAAAAATGAAGGAAAAAGGCATAAACTGAAACTTTGAAACTAGTGACAAGGAAAAAGAAATAGCGAATTACCCGAACTTGCTCTTCAGTCAACCTCCTTAGATCAATGTAAAGGTCAACCAACTTAGCAGGCACTGTGATATTGCAAACAGGAATAAAAATACAATTTCATTCATTGGGAAACAAAAGATAATCTACAGGGAGTGATATTATCAAACAATCCCACGCACTAAGAAATTGATAATTATTAACTTTTTCATCCTGCTAAAAGAGTATCGAACAATGGCAACATAAAGGAGAAGGAACACACCTGTCATTGCAGCAGAGCGTAGGAAAGCTTGAAATTTCTGCATCAACAATTTGGAACAGAAAATTTATCACTTCACCCTTCTTGATTAAAACACTGAATACAACTATGGGAATATGTGCTTCCAGGATGAAAATAACTTAAATGGCCTAGCAAGGCACGCGAGCAAACGCGTAGTGGATAGATAATTAGCACAAACTGACATAGTTAAATTTTTAGTTACAAACACTCATTGGATACAAAAAGATAACATCATCCCACCAATAGCATAAACTGATATAGTTAAATTTTCAGTTACCAACACTTATCAGTTACAGAACTATAACATATTCCCAGTGAAAACAACCTCGTCAAGACAACACTTTTTCTTTTCATTATTACCTTTCAACTAAACATAAACATTCAATCACAAAAATTATTCAATAAAGCAAAATACAGAGATAATTAGTTAATTGGTGTAAATTATGTGAGGCTTGAAAGCCTTGAGTGTCCGAATTATCTACATTGGGCAGCCTTCACTTTATAAATTTTATTTCTCATTTTTCCTCTTTTGCTGTTCTTCTTGGCCATCCTAATAACCTCTTCAGCCTAGGAGGTTGCACTGTTTGCTCTGCACCTTGCAGAGCTAAATTGATTTAGGCATAGGTCTTATCATGACTCCCAATTACTTGTCCACACAGTAGAACTATCACAATATTCCTCCAACTATCACGTAATAATTGGCATACAAACTTCTCTTGCATTGACTTAAATGGTTAATTAATTAACACAATTAAAGTAATTTCTATGTGAAATATTAAAACATCCTTTATACTTGTAAAACGCAAATTCCCTTTATACATGTAAAATGCAAATTCCAGTTAATTTCCTGTTCAAATAAAGACAATGTAACAAAGCGGCACAAAATGAACAACATCCACATATTCACAAGAACAACACAGTTTCTAATTAAATAAAGACAATAGTAGAGCAGTTCGAGTTTTCCAAACCCACCCCCTCCTTTCTCGCCTCCTCATTTTCACCATGTACATGTTGCTAACTACATCCCGTGCATTCACTCCTTTGGCAAAATATTTCTTGTGTTGTACGGGAAGTCAAGTGGGAAAGAAAAATACAGAAGAAGCTACAAATCAAAATTCTCAATCTAGAATGCTTCTTTAGCACCAGCTTCATCTGTGGTACTTCTTGGAATCTAACATCTCTTTCCGGAAACTAAGAAAGCATAATTATTAAGTCCATGACTATATTAAGCTTGTGAAATTCATGTTAACTAATAGACATAGACCAGTCAAAGATAGAGTGTGGTTTGAACTCACTTCAAGAGAAGATGCATCATCCCCAACGGTGTAATTTGCAGAAGCACGAAAAGCCTTAGTCTTCTGATCAACTTCATCTAAAGAGTATGCTGTCAATATTGACATGTCAGTCAATTGTTTGATAAAATGATGAACTGAGTATCAATTCCTAATTACTCAAAAATCACTAAATACTTTTTAGCTCTTATTAGAAGACGGAAGCACTGCCCTTTACAGCAATGTTTTAGAAGCTCTTCTCATTCCAAACCAAAAAGCAATCTTCCCTTATTATTTCTGAGATTACAGTTGATAACTAAATCATCTCTAACATGCTACATCCAGACTTGTGATATTTGATTTCTAAGAAATGCTAAATAAAAAAAACACACACACACACACTCAACAAACAAAACAAAACAAAACAAAAAATAGTGATGGAATGAGTGTTGGGAACTCTAGACATTTTATTCTAACTTATAATGCATTTTCATCACAAAATAAGAGAACGCTTCTGTAAATGCATTTCATGAATGAAGCAACCATTCCCTCTCCCAAATAAAAGAAAGAAACTGACTAAGAAGAATAAAGAAGGAATTTAAAGTGAATATCTCATACAATTGCAGAGAATGCACAGTCGGATTATTATTGTGCCATGTGATCCCTAGTTACCATTCCATGGTATGTATGAGGTCGGAATTATCAATGAGAAACTAGCTAATGGATAAATTAAGCTATCATGTGCTGTGTAGACATTCATTATAGGATACACTCCTTAATTCTTGCATCCCAAATTCTACTTTGATAAGTATACTTTCTCATCGAGTGGTTGAAAGTTATTCAAAACCTAGAAGACTTGACAACACATACTAAAATATATTCTAAATGCACAGTATAAACATCGAAAGAACACAGTGCGCTAGCGAGTAATGAATTAAAATTAAATTACTCTTCTTCAATTAAAAGATTATTGTTTTATTCTACTCCATCTCAGTAGACTGTAATAGTTATATCTCACAAGGCAAAAAAGTAAAAGCCGAAAATCAAAATCAATGTGTGCATAGATATTAACCGTAGGTAGCATAGGCAGAGGCTGCAACACCGCCAGTGAGGGCGGCTATGAGGCCGTACTTGAGAAAGCTCCAGGACTTCTTCTCAGCTCCATCTTCCGGTGGCGGAGGCTCCGGAGTTTCTGGAGGTGGCGGAGGTTGATTAAGCATTGTAGAGGAGGAAAAAAATCGCTCTTTATGAGGTTCCGAAGAGAATCTACGGCTGTTTCGGGAAATTATTGAAAAAATTCGCGATTCAGATTGAACTAAAGCAGACATTATCGTTTATTCTGTGAACTAAGTAGGATTTTACATACAATTATATATAAAGGGGGGAGGGAGAAGTAGGGTTTTGCAGAGGTTTTCAAGTTCTGCAGGAAGGCAAATAGAAGTGAGTCTAATGCAATAAAAAAACGGAAAATTTCACTCTTGGTCACTAAACTTTAGATCTATTCGTAATTAAGTCACTAAACTTTAATTCGAAGCAATCGAATCATTATACTTCAAGAAGCAGTCAAGCTACTCCATCGGCCTTGAGTTCATCAACATAACAGTCCACGTGTAACAGCCAAGTCATCAAACTGACCACGTCATCATAAATTGCTCCAAATATGAACGCACGACTTCAAAAAACTGAAATGCACCTTAAAAAAATCTAAAACAACAACTTTCAAAGAAACCAACATTTATTCTTTTCCAAATTATGAAATCCCAACTGCCATTACCAATATTCATATGCCTTTCACTAATCCAAACTACGGTTTTATGAAATTATTACTTATTAATTGTCAATTTGAACCCTTGTGGGTCGCTAGGAGCCATCATCTCCTCTCTAACACGTCTAACTCCTTTAAACTCCCGATCCGCACCCACCTCAACACCGTGTGATAGAGGTGATGTGGAGTTGGCATTGCTTGGGGGTATGAAGACTATTTTTAGAATGAAAAATTTAAATTAAGGGATAACATTTTTTTCTCGAGATTTGAATTCAACTTCATTTCAATTTATACTGACATCTCACTAATTTTATTTTAAAAATTTGGAACAACTCTTACAGATTACTTGATCGTGGTGATGTATAGCCTCAACCAGCAAGAAGTCTAGGAAGACGCTCTTAAAACTTAGTCTTATCGATATTTTGAACATTTATTTTTTGGAAATGTGTGACTAAAAAATTTTGAATTTACGTTCAGAATATTTTATTATATGAATATTTAGTTGAAAATGATTATGAAAAATAAAAAGTTTTAATTTAAAGACAAACAAACAGGAGCTAGTCTGAATGTCGATGGCCAAAGGGGTCAAGACGAGCCGACCCACTCGAGTTG
Organism: Fraxinus cuspidata; assembly: GCA_903798385.1. Taxonomy (NCBI): domain Eukaryota; kingdom Viridiplantae; phylum Streptophyta; class Magnoliopsida; order Lamiales; family Oleaceae; genus Fraxinus; species Fraxinus cuspidata. The sequence goes on along the minus strand of CAIGRP010029347.1, from coordinate 2,784 downwards.
CCAAAATTGAAGATTCTAAGCCCCCGTTTTACCCTATTTTCTAAAATGTATTTTTTATCAAACTCATTTTCAACTACATATATTATAGACCCACAATTTTTATTAACTTTTCAACCATATATTTTATCAATTTTTTATTAAAATCCACTAAAAAATTAATTTTTAGCTAAATCAAGTAGACACTAAATTTTTTAAAGACCGAAAGTTTCAAGGCGTGGTCATTGTTTCGTGAAGAATTTTTTATTATTATTATTTTAGAAAAACGCTTTCAAATATAACAATTCTTACAAGAAAACTCGTTTTCTTTTCTTTTTTTTTTTTTTGGCCCTTTTTTTACTTTTAATATTCCTCTCTATCTCATTTTTGGTTATTATTATTATTATTATTATTATTATAGAAAATGCTTTCAAATATAACAATTCTTACAAGAAAACTCTTTTTCTTTTTTTTCTTTTTTTTTTCCTTTTTTACTTTTAATATTCCTCTCTATCTCATTTTTGGTTATTATTATTATTATTATTATTATAGAAAACGCTTTCAAATATAACAGTTCTTACAAGAAAACTCTTTTTCTTTTTCTTTTTTTTTCCTTTTTTACTTTTAATATTCCTCTCTATCTCATTTTTGGTCCCCAAGTGAATACCTTTATTCAATCATGCAATGATAAAGCAGTCAAATTAGTACACATGAAGAACACTCTTACTCCTAGATTCGATCAAAACGGACACGTAGATAATTTTAAGTTTTCAACTAAATTCGACGACCCTTCCAAGCGAAACTCACACGTCGTCGTTGTCCGACCAATTAAATTATAATTTGTAGCAATAAATCCATTTTCATTTGTATCCAAAGCCTATTTATGCCAAACAAAATTATTTCAAGGCCTATATAAAGGACCCCTTCATAGTCTCTATGGCACATCATATAACCTCAGCCCATAACTCCATTGAAATCCTGCAACTCTTTCTCTCAACCCACTCCCACCGTACCCACTCTTCTATTGTAGAAAAAGAGGAAGAAATAGATACACTTATAGATACATGCATAAACCATGGCGTCTGATCAACCTCTAAAAAAGATAAGCCAGTTATTATTACTATCAGTTTCTGTATTTTCATTCATATTTTCCTACTCATTTTGGTGTTCATCTTTACTGTATTCTTTCGAAGTTTACTTCACAGCATATCCTATTCAACTTGTGACTCATGCATTGAACAAAAACTGCATTTTTCTCCTCTGTAATGGGCTCCTAGTTTTCCTTGCAAAAACATCGGGTTTGGTTCATTCTCGCGCAAGGTTTGATCTCAATGACCTCTTACAGAAGAAGATTGGCGATGGCCTGCAAACGCTATCTCTTGATCGTGAAAAAGAATCTGCTTCCGTAGAAACATTACTAGAAAACGTGCCAACTGCGATGGAAGAACGGGGACGGTCGGAAAATTCTGAGGGAGAAGGCAAAGAAGAAGATCAAAAAGTATATGAAGAATCAAAATCAGAACCGGACGACGAAGAAGAAGAAATTTTAAACATAAATGCAGAACAAGATTATAAGAAAGAAGAAGAAACTTTGGATTTGATTGCATTTGAAGAACTAGAATATAAGGAAGATGACAATGATGCAGAATGTGAAAGTACTGAAGAGTTGAACAAGAAATTTGAAGATTTCATAAGAAGGATGAAGAAAGAAATTACAACTACTGCTTAAGTAAATTATCGAAATAATTCATTAGAAAATTTAATCATCCTCTGATCAAGAACTTGTCGATCGACTACATTACCTTCTTTTTCCTTTTAATTTTTTCAAATATTTTCTCCTTTTCTTAGTTGATGAGTGATTGAACAGAGATGAAAAAGCTCCTTGTATCATTTTGGAAATAATATATATAACATGTGTATAAAATTATGAACTTGTTTGATCCCTGTTTCTTTCAAAATACATTTTTTTCTATCTTATCTTCAACAATACATTATTTAATAAAATAATATTACACGCAAATCCAAAAAAATTTCTTATTTTTTAACCATATATTTTCTATCAATCTATTATTTGAAAATACATTATAACCCAAAAAATGGAACTCGAGCGTACGATATCTTAGATCGCTATAAGAAACTGAAAATTAACATAGATTGTTAAGAACTAGTATATATATCAATTGGTAAATTTAATTAACAATTAAATACCTTAAACATGTAAAATGAAAATTGAAAAGAGCATATGATGATCAAATGACGGATGACCTATACAGAACGATAATAGTTGAAGTTACATTTTAAACACACACTACATTTTTTTAACAATATAAGCTTTGAGATTTGATATTTAACACCGTGAAGAGTCCAACTAAAGACTCATATGAGATTGAAAAATAAGGAAAACTTTTGAATTTACGTGTAACATTATTTGATGTGAGCATGTGTGGTTCGAAAATAAATTTTGAAAAAAAAAATGTATTTTTTTTTATAAATGGAGCCCTAAGAGGCTAAGATTCTTCTTACTGGGGCGGTGTAAAAGTACATGCATTCAGCAGTTTTTAGTTGAGAATCCATAAAGAAAGTTTGCTTTTGGAAGAATAAAACTTTTATGGATATGGAATGTTAGGTTTCTCATGAATATATGGGATTTCATCTTCTGATCACTATGGACATGAGTTATTTTGTCTACCATAGGCATGTGAACATCTTGTGTTGTCACGAATATCGGGTGTTGTCATGTAGCAATGACAAGAGATCATTTTTGTATACATACATTCAGGGGCAGACCTAGCACAAAACTTCAGCCCG